>VMDR010005146.1:0-53791 GCA_007922815.1 Macrotus californicus | reverse complement strand
CCACACAGTGCTCCTGTGTGTGTGTGTGTGTGTGTGTGTGTGTGTGTGTGTGTGTGTGTGTGTGTGTGTGTGTGAGACTTTTGCTTGGTATAATATTTTTGAGATTCATCTGTACTGTGTGTTTCAATAGTTCATTCCTTTCTTATTGCCGAGTAGTACCCATTTTATGGCTATACCACAATTTGTTATCCATCCACCTACTGACAGACATTTGCTTCAGTTCGAGTTTGGGGCCCTGTAAAGTTGCTATGAATATTCATGTGCGAGTCTTTGTGTGGACTTTGTTTCCATTGCTTTTGGGTAAAAATACCTAGGTACTCTTGTTTTGCTTTTTGTAATTTCATTTTTCACAGTACTTGCTGTGTTTACTGTGCATTCTGATCATAGACCGGGAAATATATCTGTGGAAATGCTATATGGTTCTCCCTTTTTTAAAGGCACTTGGATTTTTTTCCTCCTGCTTTACAAGTCTTAGGAGTTTGACTGTCAGTGCCTGATTCTCTTCTTTCCCTTAGATCTTGGATTTCGGACTGGCTCGACACACAGACGATGAAATGACAGGCTATGTGGCCACCAGGTGGTACAGAGCTCCCGAGATCATGCTGAACTGGATGCATTACAACCAGACAGGTACTGCTTACACTGGGTATTTAGGGCCTGTGCGTGCCAGCTCCGGTGTATCAGGGAGTCTCAGAAGTAGGGGTGGTGGGAGTAGGAGGAAACATCTTTTCTTCCCTCAGCGATCCTTTTAAAGTCCACAAATAGAAAATACTTCAGTTGCTCAGATAGAGAAGGTGAAGTTTTAATACACAGCTTTCAAACGTTGTGATTTAGCAATTGGGTTTTATTTATTTAGATTTTTAACTTATTCACTGAGTATTTCTGCCTGAAGGCAATGGGTTCATAATCTTAGCCTCTCAGTATTTGTTGGGAGAATCCACCATTTCTACCAAGAAGGAACTTTTGCCCCTTTGTGAACAGTTTATTTCTCTTGCCTTAATTATGTTTTGACTTAATCCTACCTATGAAGCCCATTACTGGGGTAAAGATCTTAATAAGCTTACTTATTTCTATAAAAATGAGTATGATCGTTTAATCTCAGATATCCTAAATATTCATTTGAGTGTTTTGCTCCTAGTTACAGTTTCATTCGTGGCCAAATATAACAATGGTGACATTGTGTACACTTTATTTCTGTTTAATTTTGCCAGTTGACATTTGGTCGGTGGGATGCATAATGGCTGAGCTGTTGACCGGAAGAACGCTGTTCCCTGGTACAGACCGTATCCTTTACAAGTTTTGGACTCTCATTTTCCAACTGTGTTTCAGTGTCTGTGGAAGTATATGACTTTTGCCTGTCTCTTGGGAAGGTTCTCAGTTACTTGCCTTTATGAGTCCACACATGCATGGGACCTGCCCCCTTGCTTGACAAGGAGGAGGCTTCGTTTACTTTTGTGAGTTAGAAAAATTCCTCCTAAGCTGGGAAACCCTTTTTTGCAGTGAGTTTCTTATCCATATTCTGCAGCCTGAGCATATTCATGAGAAACTCTGGGTTTCAATGACTGGTTGAACCTGCTTGTACAAACACTTAATGAGCATGAATACCCAACTTATAAGTCAGGAGCACCTTTTTTGTGTTGGGTTTACATATTAAAAGCTATGTTTGGTCTCTAATGACACACCTGCCGACCCTCGTTATGCTTACGTAAGCAAGAAGGGCCAAGGTCGCCCTGTTGTGCACCTTTTTATCTTTTTTTCAAGCACAACTTAGTTTTTACCCCAGATTGTAGGCAAACCTTAATTTACTTCCAGATTTATTGTCTAGTTTATGGTTTATCTTGGCCTCTTTGTATTAACATTTTTCCTATCTGCTGCATGCCTATTTCATGGCTTAGTAAGAATATCAAAATAGGCTTTGTTGAAACTCCCCTCAGTTCTACTTGGTGAAGATGTTTACATGAGAAAGAATGTTGAAATAATGTTTCTAGAATTGGGTTTGAGGATTTTTGTAAAATTCACTTGACTAGCCTTCTGTGGGCTAGGCTGGGCCTTTAGAGGAGCCATAGGCGCCAGGTTCTGTCACGCTTAGAGACCTAGAGGCAGCCTTGGCCCCTCAGCTGAGCAGGCTTTGCAGGTGTGAGCCAAAATGTCAGTTTACTCGCTACAGTCTGGAACATGCTTCTGTGGTGACTGTGACGTTCATGTTGTCTATCCACGTATTCTAACGCTCTTCTTCCAGAGAAAACGTTCCTTCCTAATGAACTGAGAAGGCCCCCTCCCTTGGGTAAAGCTGTTTACTTTCCCCTGAGTGTTACTGTGTTGAGAAGTTCAGTCTCTTTATATTTAGCTCACCTTATTGCTCCTCATCTCCAGATTTGAAGTTAGTTTAATAGTTTGCATTCCTCCTTTGTCTTTTGCTTCATTCACCTTATATCTGTTTCTTAGAAATTTGAAATAAACATTACAGTCAAAGCTAAGAGAAGTGGGGGAAATTTGTATTCCTCCTTTTCCTTAGGTGCATGTCTCAGTCCTCCTGAGCACACTGCTCTAATGTCGTCCTCTGTTCGCCTCTCCCCTCCCTCTTTATATGTGTCTCCCTCGCCCCTCAGTGAGTCTGAGACGCTCACACCTGCAGAGACACACGGAGAGGTGGGGCACAGGCTGTGGGTCAGACTCCTGGGTGCAGACTGTGAGCTCTTTTACTCCCAGCTGTGTGGCTCTGAGCAAGTGTTCTCAGCCCTGTCTCTGGGTTTCCTGAACTATAAAATGCTGATAATAGTACACACCTCACAAGGTGGCGTGAGAATTCAGTGAGATGACATCTGGAAAGTGGCTAGAACAGGGCCTGGCAGGAAATGTTAGCCATTTTCTTTGGGAAGCAGTTTCTCCCTTCATCCTCACACTGTTGTCTCCCTGTGAATCATGAAAGCATAACCTTCTGTTTTATTTAAATTTTGTGACAGGCCCTAAAGGATGGATCTGCTTGGGAGGCTGCTGGTAGGTTTCATAGCAGGTGTGCCCTGTGGGCCCAGCTCAGAGACAGATGCCTGCTCCCTGGTGGCTCGACCTTTTAGATGCTAACTCGCAACCCCGTGAGGCACCTTCCTTTCTGTGCACACTTCCTTTTCCTTCTGTAGCTTTAGACAGACCCTTGCATTGAAACTTTTTACTAGGTGATTCTTTTTTAATACATCGGAATTCATTTCAAAGTTCTCATTTTAGTAATATGTTACTTCCTACTTGGTTCTTTCTGAGGCACAGAGTCTCCTGGATCATAAAAATCAAGTTCTCGCAGGATGTATTACCAAATTTAAGATCATGAAGATTTACTGTTTCCTTAATAGAGTTTTATGGGTTTACCTGTTATACTTAGGTCTGATCCATTTTGAGTTAATTTTCTTTTAAAGATTTTATTTATTTATTTTTAGAGATAGGGGAGGGAGGGAGAAAGAGAGGGAGAGAAACATCAATGTGTGGTTGCCTCCCACACGTCCCTAACTGGGGACCCAGCCTGCAACCCAGGCATGTGTCCTGACTGAGAATCGAACCAGTGACCCCCTGGTCTTCAGGCCAGCACTCAGTCCACTGAGCCATACCAGCCAGGGCATTTTGCGTTAATTTTTTATATGATGTGAGGTTGGGGGTCCAATTTTATCTTTTGCATGTGGAAACTCATTGTCCCATTGAATGGGCTTGGCACCCCTGTCAGTGATCCGTTTTAGCCCGTTGGTCTGTATATCTGTCCTTACAGCAAAACCACGCTGTTCTGATTGCTATAGTTTCGTGGTAAGTTTTGAAATCAGGATGTGTAAGTCCATCAACCTTGTTCTCATTTTCAAGATTTTTTTCTTTCTTTTTTTTTGTTTTTGTTTGTTTTTGTTTTGTTGGTTTGGCTCTTTGGGCTCCCTTGTAATTCCATATGAATTTGAGGATGTGCTTTTCCATTTCTGAAAAAAAGCTATTGGAATTTTGACAGGACGAGATCACAATGAATTTTTAGATCACTTTGCGTAATACTGACATCTTAACAATATTAAGTGTTGTTATCCAGGAACAGGAGGTGTCTTTCCATGTGTTTAGGTCTCCTTTAATTTCTTTCAGTGATGTTTTTTAATTTTGGGTGGACAAGTCTTTTACCTCCTTGGTTAAATTTATTCTTGGGTATTTTATTATTTTAGACACTATTGTACTTAGAATGTTTTTCTGTTTCCTTTGTGCTTTGTTCACTGTTGCTGTGTAGAAACACAACTGATTTTTCTTTGTTGCTCTTGTGCCCTGCAGCTCTGCTCAGTTTGTTTACTAGCTCTAGTGGCTTTCCTGTGGATGTTGGTATTTTCTGTATATACGATCATGTCATCTGCGAAGAGATCGTTTTACTTCTTCAGTTCCAATTTATATGCTTTCCCCTTCTCATCTAATTGCTCTGGCTCAAACTCCCAAATACAGTGTGGGATGGCAGCGGTGAGAGTGGGCATCCTTGTCCTGCTCTTACCTTTGAGGGGAGGCTCTTAGTCTCTCACCACTAAGTATGATTTTATCTGCACATTTTTTCTTAAAAGCTTTTTATTGTGTCAAGAAAGCTCCCTTCTGGTCATAGTTTTATGTTTTTATCTGATCTGAATTTTCAGGTTCATTAGATTTGATTTAGATTACATATAAATTTAATCACATCGATATTACTATGCAGTTTTAGATCTTTACAAGTCTTTCTATTTTACCTTTTCTTTTTTTTGTGATTAGTTTTTTTTCTTTAGAGATTCCTTTGGTACTGGTTGTTAATTCCTGGAGTTTCCCTAAAGATATAAGTAATACTAATTTTCGTCTTGAGGCTAATTTTATACACACACACACACACACACACACACACACTCACACACATACTTTGGTTAGAAAGTTCTCTCGTTTGTGACTTGGCAGAACGCTTCCCATGAACTCAAAATAGAGTTGTAAATTTTGTAAAGAATGAAGCCCTTCCCTGTCAGTTAGTTGACTGGGCATGTCAAGTGCGCACGGCGGACAGAACTGAGGGAGAGAGTGAGGGTCCAGACCGTCTCCTCCAGCACAGTGCTAACTTACTGTAACCGCCCTAGGTTTGAAAAGAGTGAGCCAGTCCCAAAGTGTTGTTACTAACACTTAACAGTCTGCAGCCTAAGGAAGAGAGAAAACAAGTTTTGTAGCCCTGTTACACATCCGCTACTGTTTTCTCTTCCAGAGGTCACGGCCGTTGTTCACTGTGATTTTCCTTTCCTTCATGTGCAAAACTTTTTTCTCCTTGTATTTTAATAGAAATGGTGCTCTTAAGACATTAACTGGAGGGTAGTGGGGCTGTTGAGGTATAACCCACTTGCCATTGGCTTGTTGCCCTGCTCCATGAATTTTCATAGTGTATTAAATGTACTCCCTAATTCTGCTGAATTGTTTCCTCCTCTGATTTTTTTCAAATATTTTATGAACTACTTAGGACATAAAAAAGACAAAAGTAAATGAACACCTATGTTCATGTGACCAGATGGTGAGATAAAACATCGTCTGTGGAGCTGAAACGGCTGGAGTCCCCTCCTGTCATATCTGCCCCTCAGTTCCAGACGTTGATTTCAAATATTCACTCTCATTTTCAAGATTTTATGTATTTTTAGAGATAAGGGAAGGGAGGGAGAAGGAAAGGGAGAGAAACATGGATCGGTTGCCTTTCGCACACCCACACCTGGGCGCCGGCCCACAACCCAGGAATATGCCATGGGCCCTGGCCAGGAATCAAACTGGCAACCTTCCCATTTGCAGGACAGTGCCCAACCCTCAGAGCCACACCAGTCAGGGCTTTGCTCTCATTTTTAAAAAGCAGTTGCGCTTTAGACACTAAAAGCCAAATGTCCTAATGAATGTTGAAGAAGAAAAGTACAGTGGAACCTTGGTTCTTGAGCTTAATTAGTTCTGGAAGCCAATTAGTTGGGAAAGAGATTTGTTCACAAACCGAATCTCCTTTGCTTCGTGAGAGACGCGTGATGATCAGACAGGTGTCGGCGCGCCAGGATTGTCGGGAGAACCAAAGTTTTGTTTGATGACTGAGACCTTTTTTCGTGAACACCTTGGTTGAGAACCAAATTGTTTAAGATGGGAGATCTCTGAGAACCAAGGTTTGACCATATTTTATTAGGTTGTTATTTGCCCTCCCTTCTCTAATTTAAGAATGTATTTTTCCACAAAAAGCCAGAATTCTCAGGTTTGTTCACAAATCTAGAGGACCTTAAGAAATTTCTTTGCATGGCAGTGAAAATGACTATTTTGATGACCAAGAAGACAAGCAAGTAGGCTAAGTCTCATTCTGGTCCAGCCTTTTTGACCCCAGGAGGATTTCCTGCCCCTCAAAGACTGGTGTTCTGGCTTTGCCCCATATGGATTTTTTTTATTATTATTGAAAACCGCTGCCCACAAGCAGTAGTAGTTGCAGGTAGGCCCTTCAACTAGGCCTTTTAGTCACCTTCAATTTTCCAACCTGTGGAGGTTTTCTAGCAGATGCCTGGGACACTTAGAGATGACTAGAATATCCCTCTTTCTTCCCCTCCAGTTTCCCTACTACCCTAAGGTTTTTCCCTCACCTATTCCTTCTGGCTTCCTTTTACTTCAGTTACATTCTGAGGACCTAATCTGAAGAGGTAGGCCGAAGTCATCGTTTTAGGAAGTGTCACCAGATTTATGATTTAAATTTTGACATTGTGATCATTATAATTAAAACATTTTTAACTAACAGTAAAAATAACACCGCCCTAGGGGGAAAGGGGGTTAAACCTATTATGAAGGATGGCTTGCTGTGAAAATAACTCATTGTTACATGTGGTAAATTTTGCTTTGCTTTGCTTATATAGCTACTTGAAGCTCCTTCTGGCCTTAACTGCCTGGACAATTGTAGTGGCCTTACAGTAGCTGGCACTGTGGGAAGACTGACCTGTATTTCAGTGGATTTGCCAGCTCTTGGAGAACCTGTGGTGATGTCTTCTGAGGTTTGCATGCTTTCACTTCCTTCGTGCAAGTGCTTTTAGCTACTAAGTCGATTTTCATTTGGCATTGTGTGTTGACTAAGCTCCTAATGTTGGCTGTCACACTCTACCAACTCCCTTTGTCCCTAGCCCTCACACACTGATGGCACAATGTTTGTGTGCTCTGCATGGTGTAAACACTTCAGATGGAGTGCTGGAGAACTTGCGACATTAAATGGTACAATATTTCTTGGCTACGCTTTTATATGTATACTTTTCACAGAGTCTGGTTCTAGATTTTGAGGGCAAGGCAGAGGGATGGAGCTGAGTTTGAAAAGCATATTATAGAAAGTTTTTGCAAGTTAATCAGTGTTTACTGAGCTACTCTGTGGAAGGTGCTGGCGATAAGATAGTGCCTGTCCCCCGAGCCAGAAGGATCATTCTCAGGGGAAGGTGAGTTACAGGAGTTCCTTGAACAAATGTCCACTCTGATTGTAAAACAAGACAGAGTGACAAAAAATACTATAATGAAGGTTTAAATGAGTTACTGAGAAGAAGCAGTGACTAATTCAAACCCAGGCCCACCAGGAATACTTTACGGCAGAATTGTGATTTGAGCAGGGCTTTGAAGAGTAAATGAGAAGAGAAAGGCCTCGGTAGGAGGGGAAAATGGAGGGTATTCCTGTTTATGACTTGGATAAATAAAAAGTGGGAAGCTTAGACGTGCCTGGAACGTTGGTTGTGAATTTAAGCCTGGTGCACTTTGAGGATAGCAGGTTGGGGCAGAGTCAGAAGAGAATCCTGCTGCCAAGTCGGGAAGGGCCAGGAACTGGGGCTTCGTTCTTCGGGCCCGAGATTGTCCGTCTTGGCAGAAGCGGGGAAAAGACACAGGGTCCCCGCCTCATTGTGGTCATGAACTCCTAGGACTGGCAGGAATGGCCTGCTCTTCAAGTATGTTGGGGTAAAGTGAGGGCAGCTGAGAAACTCAAAGTCCAGTCCTCTGTCTTCATCCCGGAGCATGAAACCTGACTTACAGTTTTCTCACAGTCAGAAGTCTCTTCAACAAGACCACCAGTCTCAACATTATCTCTAGAGATTAGTTTATAAAACTGCCTGTTGGAGAGTTGAGGTCGTCTAGATTTGCACATGCAATATACTTTATCTTATGGGATAGTTGCCCAGTTAAATTTATTTCTGAAGAGTGTGAGTGAACTAAATGTTTGTAAACCGAGTTCTTTTAAATGAACAAAAAGGATTCTGTATTAAATCGTTGTAACATAGTTAGATTACTTTAGAGCGATGTGGCAACTGTCCTCTGCTATGTCCCCATTAATGTATGCTTTAAAATTTTTTCCCATCAACACCATCAAGTAAGATAAGAAGTAAATATTGAAATATTAACCTCCAGAACCTCTTGAGTTTTGCTGTTTGCAGATGACCACATTCTCTATTCTTAATTCAGAAATAACTTACGTGGGTGGACTTGTTCATAATTTGTAGAACTCAAGTTGTTTTGTTCTAGGATGGGGTTCTGCAAACCTTTTCTTAAAGGGCCAGGTAGCAAGTAGTTTAGGCTTCGGGGACCCTGTGGTGCCTGTTGTGACTGCTCAGCTCTGCCGTGTCGGGTGAAGACAGGCACAGACAATACGTAGACGAATGGACATGGCTGTATTCCAGCAAAACATTATTTTCAAAACAGGTTGGGGTTTGCTGACTCCTGTCTAGAATTTTCTTCCACTTAAGCCAATTTCATATCTGGGGAAGAAAAAAAAAGAACAGGGCAAGATGCGGGTGAGGATATTGCATAAGTAATTCCTGTAACTTAGGCAGCTGTGACTTGCAGAGGCCGTTATTTTTAAGTTCCACTGTCATGCCTTTATGTTTATAACCATGAGAGGAGATAGTTTCTTCCACCTTCCTCTCCATCCTGCTCTGCCTTCTCCCCAAACAGTCTGAGTGCCCACCGTGAGGCAGGTGTTAGGCTGAGCTCTGGAGACAAGTGGTGGAACAGGCAGAGTGGCCCCCAGCTGCAGATCAGTAGAGGTGGCAGGCAGTAAGCAAAAAAGTAGCCATAGATTGTGATAAGCACTGTGATATTTTCAAGCGTTGTGCTGAGACAGAATGGCAGAAGTGGGGGCTTCTTGCATAGAGAGCTGGGGGAAGCCCCTCTGGTGAGGTGAAGTTGAAGCTGAGACCGGAAGTGGAGAACCCAGTCGTGCGAAAAACCCGGCGGGGTCAGGACGCAGTCATCTCTCGTCCCTCGAATGTCAGTGTAGGTGTGGGTGAATTATTCAAATTTTCGCAGAGATTATTAGAAGCTATTTTATAAGGTTTCTCCCTCTTTTTTTAACTTTCTTTTTAGGCAAGGCTAAAAGCAGTAAGGACAAATGGAAGTTTTTGTCTTCTCGTTAATACACGCACATACTTTCTGGGTGTACTTGGAAGACTTGGGTACCAGAATAAAGGTTTGGCCATTGTGGTCTGTTCTTCAGAGCCTTTGGGATGTATGAGGTTTGTTAATGCATTTATAAGGTCGAAACCTCCTGTGTCCTGCTTCATTATGGCACTCCTGAAGATCAGATGCAGTGGGGTGTGGGGCCCTCTGCTGGCTTGTCACTCACAGTTCTCTGCCTGCTGTGGCCACACAGAGGAGAGGTGTTCTGGAGGAAGCTCAGTGGTTGGGCTCAGGGACCCACACAGGCCCCTACCATATCCCAAGCTCCGTAGGTCAGGCTTCCTCACTGGAATATGTACAGGTAGGTTTGTGTGTCCCTGGCTCCTGTGCTCTCCTTCTGCTTTCTAACCTGCGCACTCTGCTCACCTCTCTCCTCTTGGCTGACCTGGCTACTGACGCTGTGGTGGAAGGTGAGGAGGTAGGTGTGCACTGAGCCTGTGGACTGAGCAAGCTCTTGGGTTTTCCCTGCTGTCTTTGTCAGCTGAGTATCCAGCTAAAGTCGCTTCACTTTACTAATAGGGGATGCTGACAGGTGCACAAAATGGAAGTGAAATTGGTGTGTGTGTAGCAGCATTTTGAACCTTTGTACAGGAGGAGCATGTCCGGCCTGATGTGACTGACCATCCTGCAGAAGCCGTTGCCTAGAGGAAGTCACCATTTTGGCGTAGTTTGGGTTTTTAATTTTTGTTATTGGAGTATTTTGTTTGTTTGTTTTTGTTTTGTTTTATTTGTTGTTTTTCATTTTTATTTTGTCCCAACATTTTCCTTTATAGTCCACCATTAGATATTGATCAGTTGAAGCTCATTTTAAGACTCGTTGGAACCCCAGGGGCTGAGCTTTTGAAGAAAATCTCCTCAGAGTCTGTGAGTTGATGCTTTGATTGTAATTATCTGCCCTGTTGGGAGCCTCTGCCACTTGCCTTCCATCAATCTGTACTGTGACCCGGGTGTATTTCTAAGCACATGTCCCTTGGTGTGCTGGCTTCCAGGATGAGCTGTGTGTGTGCATGTGTGCACTTGCACGCATGCACACGCACTCGCCCGCTCACATGTGTGAGTGTGTCTCCTCCCTGCCTGGGTATGTACTCAGACCATGGGGGTCTGTGTTGGGCTGTAGTACCCTAGTAGTGAATGAGATTTGTGATTCGCATTCATTCCAAGAGGTTAATGGAAAATTCAGGTCTCTGTTCTCCAGCCCTGACTTCCTCTTTTTCAGAAGTTTAGCATATACTCAAGGGCCCTTTTCACTGTTTGGTCAGTGTTTGTTCTCAGAGCGTGAGGTTCAGGGTGCAGTAGTCTAGCTCATCACTAAAAGAATGACGTGTGCATTGTATGCACACGGTGGCCCTTTGCCAGAAGCTCCTTGCTTTCTGTTGTTTTAGAGTGGACCGCCCACACAGCTTGTGGAAAGTGTCTATTCAAACAGGGCCCCTCTCTGCCCCGTCTCCAGACCAGCAGAGGATACATCCCTCTCCTGAGAGCCACGGAGGGTTCGAAACCCTTCCTCCCACAGTCTGCCGACAATTACAAGTTTTAATAACCCAAGAAAAAGCTTGGGCTAATGCTTTCCTGCCTCTCCGCAGGCATTTACAGAGAAGCCGTGGGAATGCGACTCAGGCTTCCTTTGGCTGTGGTTTCCTGCTGTTGGTCATTTTTTTGGGCAGGAGATGTGAGAGAAATCATGAAAGCCCAGCCTTTCTCCCTTTTCCCCTCTGTCTGCTGCCAGGCAGTTGGATGAAAGGGAAAAAGAGCTGTGGAGCCAAGCGTCAGTGGTGCCTTCCTGGATTCTCCTCCCAGCATTTCTGACTGACGGGGTCCCCTTACCCAATTGGGAAGACTGCTTGGTAGCTTGAGGCAGGCTTGAGCAGGTGAGTTTGAATGGTTCCTCATCTCCCTGTTTAAAAAAAAAAATTGCATCTGGTATGTGTCTGGTGCATTCCTTAAAAGGACCACAAAGCCCAGGGAATTTATGAATTTCCACTCTGAGGATGTAAAGGAATGTACTAGCCCTATTTTATTTTGTTTTATTTACTTATTTAGGATGAGGCAGCAAAGACACAGAAAGGCTGTGGCTTGCCTGAGTCATGCCCTGAGTCACTTGGCAGAGCTGAGCTTCGATCCCAGATGTCCCGATAACTTAGCTAAACCTTAATCTCATGTGGTTGCCCACTATTTTGAAAGTCATCGTCAGGCCACAATGGCAGCCTGAAGGAAGGCTGGCTTCTGCTTTATGAAACGCAGTAGAAGCTGCATTGGGGTGAATCAAAAGAAGCTGTGAGAAGATGCTTAGAGAAAATAGTGCTTTTTGTTTTAAATGCCTTGCTTAGAAAGATTGGCCAGTAGGACATGAGGGTAGGGGAAGGGAGTAGGGTGTTGAGAAGAAGTGGGTTTATTCATGAGTAGTGCTAACGAGACTAAGATAGCAAATTCATTCTCTCTCTGGGGATGGCTCCTCACGTCTCCTCAGTTCCCTCTCCCTCTCCCAACCATCTGCCCTCGATATGTGTGCTGTTAGTTGCAAGAATTCCTAAAAGAAAGATATGGGTAAAATAGTATTTACCTGTCGTTAACCCATCATTTATTTTTCAGAAAGAAACAACACCAAGTGCCTGACCTAATACTGAGATGCCTTTATTTTTTGTGAAATAGGGCACATATATTACAAAGCTCTGATGTAATAAGCTGGGCCTAATAAAATTGACTACCAGAATTTAGAACTCGCTCAGATAATATTGTACTGAGTATAGGTATAAGAAAGGTTTGTTCGTTTTTTTCCTACATAGTTATGGCAAGTGGATATAAATAATTTGAACATTCAAGAAGGTAGGCAAGACCAATTTGATGTTAGTAATGCTGCCCAAGTAGTAGTTTATTTTAAAAGCACATGATACATGGAACACATGATACGTAAATAACAGCCAGGTGAGTAAAATTGTTTAAATATTCTAAAAATTAAAAGACAAATTTATTATGGAAGGAATGTAGTAAACAGAACAATAGCTATTTTCGTTACTCCTGAAAAGAAGTGAAATAGTGTAGCAATTCAGTGAGTAAAGAGCAGGACATTCTGATGAAGAGACTGCGGGAACAGGTGGGCTGATGGAGAGCAAGTAGAGATATGCCACGAGAAAGGGGGGAATGGGTTGTGACGGATGGCTAAGGGAATCGAGTTTTTTTGGCTGGTGACCCTGTATCTATAGTAATTAGTGAAAGAACAAAAAAATCATATTAAGGGGGAAAAAAACCCTTTTATTGAATCACTCTCACATTTTTCTCTAGGAATTTATTTTTTCTAACTCCCAACAAGAACAGAAAATGTACAGGTCAAGAACAGGGTGTGGCGAATAGAGGTTTACAGTTATGAGTATGTGAAACACTGTTTTTTATTATTATTTATTAATTATTGTACTATTTTTCAGAGAACAACTGTAAACTTACTTTTGCCCCACCCTGTGTTATTTACAGGGAAGGAGAGAGAGACGGCAGGGTTCTAACTCTGTAAAACCCAGCTGGTATTCTGCTATTGCTGGTTTACTTTACTGACGCCCTTTGTTATTTCTCATGGCAGGCCAAGTGCTCCTCGTTATTTAGTTTGTTTATAGGTAAGTCTACGCTTTGTTGTGAGAATGTGAAAAGAACTTCACGTCCCCTTTGAGTGTGCCAGGCTTGCGCACAGGGAGCGTGAGAGGCAGGCCCGGCCAGCTCTTTCCCGTGGCCAGCCTCACACGTGTTCTCTCAGGCATCTGACCACAGGGATTTGAGTTCAGGCAGTGAGCTAAAGTGGAAAAGTTACTAAGGGAAGCCACAAAGAAATGAAATCACTTGACCAGGATGCTTGTTGAAGATAATGCTGCAGCCAGAGGAGGGCATCAACAGTTAACAAGAAAGGGAATATAACAAGGTTGTTTTTTTTTGGTTGAATTGTGTTGAGGAATTTTAAAATCCCATCACTTCTGCTTTAATAGAAACACATGATAAACTAACAGTTCTCATAATATTTTGAAGGAAGGGGAATTGTGTTAAGACCGATGGCACTGCTAAAAGAAGTTTGGAGTACAGCTTAGAAATGTGCTTGTTTATGTGGAAGACCTCATGGCTCTGCCTTTGTCAAGAAATTGCAGTGTTTTGCAAACTTTGTCCCAGCTGTTTGCTAGGTGAAGTCAGTGTGGTCACCTATTAAAGAGACTGGGAAAAGCCATTGTGGCATGCAGCCTGTGACTTCTATTTTGTCTTTGCCATCAGCTTCTAACTTTACCCCCATGTTCCCTTTCTTTACTCACTTGTGTGTTTGTGGCATGTATTTGAGATGTACCGCTACTAATGTCCTTGAAACTTGGCATTGCTTATCAGCCCGTATACCCACCCATGTCTGGAGGGGTGGTGCCTTGGAGAATCACCAGAACCTGTGCCACAGAAATTTAACCTCTTCCTTAAATGGATATATTGCATATATTCTTTTTTCCTGAGTTGAGTCTGAATTTTCTGAATGAACTCCATTCACCCACAAGCAAGCAGGTTCTGGCCATCAGTACTTGAAAACAGTTCTCTGGCTGGCATCCTGGATCGAGGGGCAGTCTCTTTCCAAGAAGCCTAAAGCATTTAATGTTAAAGATGATGCTAAAACCACAGAAAACTTCTTATCTGCACGGCTAGTCACTGGCTACATGCCTAATAATTCTCATGCCATTCACGGAAGCATGCTTTACTGTGCAGCCTTGGGCTCTGCCTGGAGTGGGCGGGATGGGTGGGAAGTAGGTTTTTTGTTTGTTTGGGGTGGCTTTTGGCCTTTTAAAACTTGAGTTAAAAGTTATATTTTTGCACTGTATGTTTAACAATGCCCTTGACTAGGCATCTAAGATATTAACCAGCTTCAGCAGATTATGCGTCTGACGGGGACACCCCCTGCTTATCTCATTAACAGGATGCCAAGCCATGAGGTGAGAACAAAGAGACTGCACAGGGACATGTAGCTCAGAAGGCCACGGTCGCGTTCTGTGCCACGGTGGAGCCAGCCCCGTGTTTAGTGTCACTGAGTGCCTGCATGTGCCTTGAGGGCTGCTGAGGTGGTGGCTGCCTGTTGCTGTTGCAAAGGTGTTGATGTTTGGGATAAAATGTCGTCCAATCCTGTGGACTGAGAATACAAGTTACAGGCTGGTCCGTAGAAGTGGTGTTACTTTTATAGTGGGATTTTATGAATTTAGTGCTCAAGGGGCTGTTGGTGTTTTCCTGGGTTCGGTGCCTGCAGCTAGGTCACACTGCCATCTGATGGCTTTCAGCCAGAGGTGCCACTAACTGAAGGCGTTAGCGCACTTTCCTCTTCAGCATTTTTTTTTAACGAGCAAAAGAGGATTATTCAATTAAAAAACCCTGAACTATCCAACCACAAATGAGTACTATATTTAAAAGAATACATAATAGAATAACTATGAATACCTATGTAGGGTTTTTTACCAATTCTTTTTTTTAACCAGTTCTTAACTGTGTAATCTAACTCTGATTTTATCATCAGAGACGACTGGCACTTTTTTCTAAGGGGCCTTCGGTCTGGGTACCAGGCTGGCATCACAGCCGCCCTGCCCCGCGGCTCCGTGTGCCCTTCAGCCGTGCTCAGTCTTCTCATCTGCCTTTGTTTGCCTTGTGAGAGGGATGGCTGTTCTCTGCACGCCAGGTCTCTCTCTACCTCTGTTTTCCCTTCAGCCTTTTATCTATCTGCTCAGGCAGGAAGGGAGTACAGTCATGGAGACATTCACTTCCTAGAACTTTGTTTTTGAAGGAAAGATTCTCAGCTGCTTTTGAAAGCAGGTCTCGCCTGCTCACTGCAGGTATAATGAGAAGAAGGTGAAGTTGCCCTAGCAACCAGAACTTTTTCTAGCCTGGTCTGTGGACGTGTGGGTGTGTGTACACGCACATGCGTGCCTTTCCTGCTGAGGAATCGTAAGGGGGTGGTAAAGGTAGAGTCAAAGAAGTTCTATCTCAACTACTCAGATGGGCTGACAGTGGAGTTTCTTCATTGAAACAAGGGAGGTCATCCGTGTAGTTTAATGCCTACTATCTGAGAAAGACATTTATGAGTTACATTTGTGTTTGTGTGATTATTCTCAAGACCAGTTTTTGGTTTTGCCTTGATTAGAGCTGTCAGTCCTTGAAAGAATCTCACCTTACGTTCCTTAGAATGAAGCTCAAAATTGGGAGGTTGGAACATCCCGAGGAATTGAGAGCAGGTTTCCTTCCAACGGCCGCAGTCAGTGGTAGCAGCTAAGGTTCGGGGAGCTCCCACCGGGACCGAGGGCAGCGCCCGGGTCGTGCTGGTCTGTTACCTCGAACCCTCACTCAGCACCGCCACGCGGGTGCCGGCCCTGTCCCCTATACAGATGGGGAGCTCAAGACTGAAAGATAGTAAGTAACTTGCCCAAGGTATTAAAGTCAAGATTCAGATTCAAGCCTGTCCCACGCCAGGGACCAAACTTGGAACAACTCTGTTGGTAATACAGAATAGAAACGTTGTTCGTGTCAGAGTTTTAGTTTGAAGCTCCTTCATGACTTGTACCTTGTGTGAGTAGCACAACAACTGTAAGACACAGGCAGGCCAAATGCTGACATTACTGTTTAGCAGATGAGGTCATTGCTCGGTTACTTGAGACTTGCCTGAGGTGTGGTTTCTAAGTGGTGGAGAAGTTCTGCCTGGGCCATGGGACTTAAAGTCCACTTATTGGTTCAGTATTTTTAACATGTGTTTGAGCCTCTTAGGATAATATACTAAGCTTATGTTACTTTCTTCTTACCAAGATTACTTTGTTAGCAAGGTCTAATATTGATCCTTTAGAGGTACTGAGAGCACCTGCTGAGGTCGGCACCATGGAAGGACTGACTGCCAGTCCCAGGCTTTCTGTAGGAACACCAGTCCCCGCTTCAGTTTTAGCTTTTAGGAATTTAGGAAGTCCTGTCTCAGACAGGGCCACTTCTTAGATGCCCTGGCCTCATTTTTTAAACTTCTGATCCCGAGATCAGAAAGCTAATGGAAGGGAGCTTAACTAGTTAGCATTCTCATCCCCTTGAAATATAACCGAGCTATAGCAGTGATACAAAGAAAGATAATGACCATAAATAAGGAGGTTAGGATGGCGGTGAGAGAGAGGTCTTGAATGAATATCAAAGACAGTCGGCGACATTGAAGCCAGCAGACTTTGTCCGTTAACGCTTGTTCCTTGACAGGACCAAGATGCTTCGAGGGCAGTAACATCACTGAACAAAAAGCCACTTTGAAAACCCTTTGTTTTCACAGGCAAGAAACTACATTCAGTCTTTGACCCAGATGCCGAAGATGAACTTTGCAAATGTTTTTATTGGTGCCAATCCCTTGGGTAAGTTGACTGTGTCCTGTGTCATGAATATCAAACTGGCTATGACATAAGTTAGGGGTTTGAAGCCTGTGACTTGCTCACAACCGCTGTCATTTCTTACCCAAGCTGAGGGTGAGGGCAGGTGAAGCACAGCTGGTATTAGCGGACCGCCGGGAGCTCCTGCAGTGGGCCCTGCTCTGCCTGTTGTTCCGGGGCTGCAGGGCCCGTCATCCTGTGTGTGTACTTTCCCTTCCTCTCTCCTCCTTCTGCCCCTCTGAGACTTACCCAGTCCAACTGGTGGAGCCAGTTTGCCACCTCAGACTTTAAGGGATGGCGCCATATTCCTGCCACCATCACTTCCAGGGTTCTTGGCAAAGGGATGTGACACGGCAGCTGCAGGATGTATACCACCTTGGCTAAAGAAGGAGTTGCTTTCTTCCTTAAAGCTGGGGGCTGACGTGTGCTTCAGCTGTCCCCTGAAAGTGGCACTGTCTGAGGCTCTAATACCCTGACTCTGGAGGGCACAGTGGTTAGTGGCAGACGCATAAAAATCCAGGCCAGGGCCTCCCTCTGCCAGCAGGGGCGCAGTGAGAGGCTGTGATGCCTCCTCCCTTTTCCTGAAGTTGTGTAAGTGGGCCATCCTCCTGCTTCAGGGCCCCAGCAGCTGTGCTTCAGGCTCGGGTTATCCTTTTGAGGCCGACAGCCACAAGGACCTCTTCAGAAGTTGGAGTGAAGGCTAAGTGGTGTTACCTCGGAGTGCTTCATCCATCGTGATTGTTGACGGGGTATCGGTCACTGTGATGACTTTCACAATAGCGCAGGGCTTGCGTGCGCGCTGTGAAATTTTGGGCAGTCATGGATGAGTTCCTGTCAGCCCTGGAGATGGAGGGTTTGTCACATCTCGTTTCCAAGAACGAATGCACAAGCTCATCACGGGCGCACAGAATTCTTCCGGGGCTGGTTTAGGTGTGCATCTGCCCTGCTGTGTCCTCACTGGCTTTGTGTGATTCACTGAAGGGGTATTATCTAATCCAAGGATCTGCACGAAGCTCTCTGAGTCATAAGTACTCCAAGAATTTGGGAGGTGATGGTGTGTGCCGGTAGTTTTCCTGTCTGTCAGTCTGGTCTGAATTCTTTTCTCAGCGTGTCAGCTCGTGACTGCGACGTGCCGTCCTCCCGGTTGGCCTTCCCACTAGCCCACTGGGTTTGCTCCTCTGCTTTCCTGGGGGCGGGGGATGTGTGTGTCCCAGCAGCTCATTTAGGTCACATCCAGCCTGATAGGTTTCCCCTTCTCTGGATTTATGACACTGAAACATTCGAGAGAACTGGATGCCACTCAGCAACACAGACTGCAGGGGAGTTGAGTGGAGGCTTTAGACCATCTGGGCTCAGCACCGCAGCTCCAGAGTTTAAACAGGCCTGGCAGCCGCTGCCAGTGATGCCGCGTAGACCTTGCAGACAGACATCTGGCCACGAGCTCATGCCCAGTGTGCTAACTGGGTAGGACGACACCAGTGTAAACACTGGCGTCTCTCTGTCAGTCACTGACCGTGTTTCACATCCTCTCAAAATGTGAATTAAAACTCCAACTGCCCTTTCATGTAGTGTGTGTATTTTTATCTGTCAAGATCTTAGAGGAATCTTTTTCCTACCCCCGACCTTATTCCTTATCAAAGTATTGCTTGTAAGGACGTGGCACTTTTTACCCTAGGGGTGGCAGAGACCATATGATCCAAACAAAGCTGAAAAAGTTTTTTTTCTAAGAAGAGAAGGATATATATCTAGGCATTTCTCCCAGTGCTGTAAAGTGTAAACTTACGAACTTGAGTCAACACGTGAAATTCACCTTGTTTCTGTATCCCTTTGAAAACCACGTTTCTTTGGATTACTCTGGAATTCAGGCTGCGGGACAGGATTCTTGCAGAACCTCCTGAGTGCACCGCAATAGGTCTATAAGGGAATGTGTCCTCGGCTTCAGTCCCCTGCCTGCTCCCTTCGCAGTTGAGGAATCAGCAATGATTTGCAAAGCCTCAAAAGCCTTGTTTCAGCCCTGGCTGGTGTGGCTCAGTAGATTGAGCACGGGACTGCAAACCAAAGGGTCACTGGTTCGATTCCCAGTCAGGGCACATGCCTGTGTTGCTGGCCAGGTCCCTGGTAGGGAGTGCACAAGAGGCAACCACACACTGATGTTTCTCTCCCTCCGTCTCTCTCCTCCTTCCCCTCTCAAATAGATAGATAGATAGATAGATCTCTCTCCTCCTTCCCCTCTCAAATAGATAGATAGATAGACAGACAGATAGACAGCTAAATAAGTAAATAAATAAAATCTTAAACAAAAAAAGCCTTGTTTCACCCAGTGACTCCTTTGGCCATGGCATTGTCTGTCCTGCACTGCTCTGAAACTCAAAACACCCTCGTTTGAAAGAAGTAAAAAAATTCACCATTTTTGTGACCCCCGATAAAATAGTTGCTTAAGTGAAAGGGCATTTGTGTGGTTTCAAAGTGCCGTGTGTTTTCTTTGCTGAGGGCAACAAAGAAGCAACTCGGGGACCAAAGTTAGCATCGTTCATAAGGGACGAGTAGCCTCAGTGCTCCACCAAGTACACAGTCCTGTGAGATATTCTTGCCAAAAATGTTTAAGCCGGTTTTAACCAATTTTTGGATCTTAACGTGGTTTTCAGGAAATACAAGGGGTAGAGGAAAACAAGGGCATAGATGCATGATGGGTAGTCTCAAGACAACCAGACTGTCTTTTGAGGTCAGAATAGGAGAGGGGGGAAGGATTATTCTAGATTCAGAGAAACTAAAGAAACCCAGTCGTATGCAATGTACGACCCTTTACTGGATCTTGGTTTGAACAAGGAAGGCGTAAATGACAACTTTGTGACAAGTGAAGAAATTTTAACTTGAATTGGGTTTTAGATGATATTTGGGAATTATTGTCAGATGTGATAACAGTTTTATAATTGTACAGGAAGATGTCTTTATGCTGAAATATTTAGGGGTAATGTATCACAGCTATAATTTTAAAACCGTTTAACAGAAAATAGAGAAACACTAAATGTTAATTGTTGGGTATGGGCAGTCAGTCAGTATATGAGTGTCCACTGTATTGTTGTATATTGACATTTTTCAAAGTGAACACTTCATGCAGATACCAGGTTTGCCATCCACATACCCATGTAAAACCTCAGTTTGTCCGTTCGAAGACCCACTTGATAAATATGCATTTGCCTTATTTTAGTAAGTAAACATGAAAGACGACAAAGAAATTGAAAATTAAAAACTAGCCCTACTTACCTCTTCTAGATCACCGTAGTTATAGGCTTTCATCTGTGCACAGCTTGACTACAGAGGTAACAATTTGACGTGGATGTTCCACAAAAGGTTGTTCAAACAGAATCCCAGTTATTTAAAAAAATTCTTCAGTAGTGTATTCTTTAAAAATAATACAAAATACATCCACACACATACGCACGCACGCGCACACACACACACACACACGGGAAAAGGGATAACATGTCCTAGAGCTCACGCTTTGGAGGAGAATTCTTTGTTTAGGTTTAAAGGGTCAAAACTGTGTTTCTGCTTAATATTGCGTATTTTCTGGTAACGTGTTAAAAATAAAAACTCTTATTCTTTCCTTCCAATCTGTGGTACTAACAGCTGTCGACTTGCTGGAGAAGATGCTGGTGTTGGACTCAGACAAGAGAATCACAGCAGCCCAAGCCCTTGCGCATGCCTACTTCGCTCAGTACCACGACCCTGACGATGAGCCTGTGGCCGATCCTTACGATCAGTCCTTTGAGAGCAGGGACCTCCTTATAGATGAATGGAAAAGTAAGTCATAAAGGCAGCGTTACCGTCTAGCTTGAGAAGTTAGGTCTGACCATCTTTCCCAGGTGAGCCGCTAACCAAACACTGTGGGAAAAATAAAATTTCTAGCTGTAGCCAACTTGTTAAAAGTTATAGTCAGGGTCTCATGCCGAGTGCATGTGCTGCTCAGATGGAAACTTGTAGATGGTGATGCCCTCTGGAATTTTGAGGTGCTCCTGTCTTGTCTGATTTTGCACACAGCCCCTCACATCTGCCTAGCTCTTCGAGGTTCTCAGAACCTTCTTCTCTACAAGTCTGAGATGAGTAGGAGAAGGGGCATTTTTACAGTTTTATAGTCGATACAGTTGGGGCCGAGAGTTTCTATCTTACCTATTACCTTAGACCTACTTAGGGGCACAGCCAGAAATGGAACCTGTGTCACCTGTGTTCAATTTCATATCTTTCCATAAAACACAAATTCAGAACTCCAGATAAATCCCAAAAGCCAGGATTATCTGTTGCTGTAGCTTGTGGGAGTGTTCTGTTACTCCTCGGCTTTAAAGAGGAGGCTCTGAGTGATGAAAGAAACAAGAAAAAAATGGGTCTTTTATATGTATCCTTGACCTTCTGTGTAATCACATGATCCATTAGGACATCACACACAAGCCACGAATAGGTACTTGAAGTAGCCCATCAAAGCACTAGCATGGACAGGGAGGAAGGATCTGGAGCTTAGAAGTTACAGTGCTTGTCAGCAAAGAGAATAGTGTAAACTCACATCCTGCTTTTCCTTCCCAATTTCTAGGCCTGACCTACGAGGAAGTCATCAGCTTTGTGCCTCCACCCCTTGACCAAGAAGAGATGGAGTCCTGACCACCTGGCTTCTGTTCTGTTGATCCCACTTCACTGTGAGGGGAAGGCCTTTTCACGGGAACTCTCCAAATCTCATTCAAGTGCCTCTTGTTGCAAAGATCTCCCCCATGGTGGAAGAGGGGTGTGTGTGTGCGTGTGTGCACGCATGTGTGTTAGCGTATGTGTGTGTCTGTCTTTGTGGGAGGGAAAGATTATATGAGCAAACTATGATCACAGTGACTTTACATGGGTTACAGATGCTCCATGACAGCCTCTGCTTGCGCTTCTTTGTGAGAGTCAGCTCGGGCTGGCAAGAGCTGCCGTTGTGTTAGGGTTTGTTAAATGCAAAGTAAAAAACAGTAAACGTCCCTGATCCCAGTCATGCAGTTCCCATTTCGGCCTCTCCTGTAGCCTCACCTTGGTGGTGGGGGGTCTCCTTGACCACGGCAGCACAGAGAAGGCGCACACCTCTCGCCTTCAGACCCGGAGTCGTTTCTCAGCAATGCATACAGCGAAAAAGGACCAACTGGCTTCTGTGCACTAGTCTAAGATGAATTTGCTTTGTATGAGTCTCGGAACTCAGCAGGTATATCTGAAACTTAATATGTTTGTGCCTTAAAAGAAGAAAAGAGAGTGTAGATAGTAAGAAAACACAGCAGATGAAGTTTTGAGCCATGCACGTAGTCAGCTTGTTGGAGGGCCACTTGTGAAACAGGGAGCCGAGCCTTCAGAGGCACCATGTGTGCATGTGTGAGCATGCGTATAGTGCTTCTCTCTCCCCTCATCCCCCAGGTGTTGTTGCCATTTCTCTGCAGTATTACCCCACCTTCAGTGCAGAGGTTTCTTGAGTATTGGACCCCAGTCGCCAGAAGCTGGTTCTTGCTGTCCGTGAACTTCCTGTGTGCTCCTCCTTGCTAGCAGAGTGACGATGTGTTTTGCACGTCTTGCTGTTTGAGCATGCACAGCTGCTTGTCCTGTTTTTTTTTCGGGAGGCCCTGGTACCAGGCAAGTTTACCAGTGAAGACTTCTTGGGTAGTTCAGAGCCCACATCACCTTGGCTGATGCTGGGGGCGGGTGACATCGTCTTCTCTCAGCCTCCAGTGCTATTTTGTGTTGAACACAATTGATAATCCAGGTGCTTTTGATGTGAAAATTATGAAGAAATGGAACAGATGGATGTATAGCATTTTCTTTCTTGCCATCTGGTTTTTAACAAACTATTTTTGGGAGCCACCATGGGAAAGACAGGGCTTTTCCCAGGAATATCTCAGACTTTGGATGACAAGTTGTTCTCTTCACTCCCAGTAACCAATGCTAAGAAATGTCGAAAATCAAAGTGAAAAATTCAAAAGCTCATGAGGCCAGAAACTCCTTTTGCTATTTTTATCTAAAGATGGTTATATTTTTTTTAAAGTAATGAGGTGTCTTTCCCACCCTTCTTTGGAAAAGGGTCTTCTTGGCAGCTTAACATTGACTTCTTGGTCTTGGTTTAGGGAGAAATGAATTTTGTATATTGCAGGAATCCTTTGAGAATGTGATTCCTTTTGATGGGGAGAAAGGGCAAATTATTTTAATATTTTGTATTTTCAACTTTATAAAGATGAAATATCCTCAGGGGTGGAGAAGAGTTGTTTCCATAATTTTCTGAATTTCAGGCATCTTGTGCTACATAAGGGCCCATATATTTAAATCTTTTGTGAAATAAGAAAGTGGAAAGCCACTTCCAGTGTTGGCCATGTGTCAATGTCTTGTATTTGGGCCAAGGTGTTTCCATTTCTCTGTCACAATGCAGTGCTCCATGCACTCCAGAGAGACAGGGTAGGACCAGGTCACCTGGAGCAAGAAGAAAGAAAGGAGGCAGGCTGGTGGCGATCGCACCACACCTGGGATTCTGCCCCCTTCAGAGGAAAGTGAGTGCAGAGGCCTCATCTTGATACGCAGTTCGAATCCTCACAATCCACTGCAAAATGAATTTCATCAGCCATGTTGGGTTGTAAGTTCTAGTGTGATTTCCTGCAGAACTGCTCTGAGCATTTTTTCCTAAAGGTCTTTGCAGTTGTGACCCCATCTGTGTGTTAGGAGGCTGAATGCTCCTGGGAGCCTGGACTCAGCCGGCGCCTGAGGAAGTGCCCCTTGGTTTCTGAGAATCATGCTCCCATCTCCTGATTTCTCTGAACAGAAAGCAGAAGAGAGAATGAGGGAAACTGCTATTTTATTTGTATTCATGAACTTGGCTGTAATCAGTTATGCCATATAGGATGTCATACAATACCACTGGTCGAAATAAAGGCTATTTTTCAAATGTAGTGAGTTTCTCAATTTTATTATATTTTTCTTTTGGTCATTTTAATTTAATATTCAGTATGGCTACATCAGTGTGCTTTCAACTGTGGCCTGGCATATGTTTCTGACAGATCTTAATATTACTTCCAAAATTTAGAAAACACAGAGCTCCTCAGTTGTGCACTTTATGGTGAAGCAGATCTGAGTCTTTGAAGCTGTTGGGTAAATAAACACGGCACAGTGCAGCAGGCCCTGCGCTGCTACCCTTGGTGTCAGAGTGGCCTAGGACGGGGGTCAGCAGACCTCAGCCCAAGGGCCAAATCCAGTCTGCCACCTGTTTTTGTGCAGCCGCTAAAAATGGTTCTTACATTTTTAAGTGGTTGAAATAAGAATAGTATTTTTATAGCATGTGAAAAATAACTGTAAAATTCAAATGTCAGTGCCCATAAATAAAGAACACCGTCACACACTTGTTGGTGTGTTGTCTCAGGCTGCTCCTGTGCTCCAGGGACAGAACTGCATACCTGCAGCAGACCACGAGGCCCACAAAGTCTAGGCTCTTTACTTTTCCACAGAAGACATCTGCTGACCCCTGGCCTGGGATTTCCAAATCCTCATTTGTAAAACAGAGTTTTTTAAAGTAGATGTTTGGGTTCTGTTCAGCTTGGACATTCCAAGATGATCTGCAGAAAGTATATTTTTATTTTTAAGTTTCCAGAGAGAAGGTTGGGTGTGTACATATGTGTACATTGTTAATAGACTTCCAAGCAAATGTAGTTTATGACCCTTGTCTATGGCCCTTGACGATATTCTTCAAAACTACTGGATTGTATCATAGGATTTAAAGGGTCACAAGAACCCTGGCTGGATAACTTGGTGGACCATCGTCCTGATAGCCAAGGCTGTGGGTTCAGTCCCCGGTCAGGGCACATACAAGAATCATCCAACGGACTCATAAACTAGTGGAAGAACAAATCAGTGTCTCTCTCAAGTCAGGGACTGTGTGCGTGTGCATGTATGTATGTATATGCCATGGGAGGCCACAGCTGTTTTTAAGGTCTGTGTTGGTGTGCTTCCTTTCTCAGTGGTCTGGAAATGGGGACAGGTGACGCAGGGTGGATTGTGCAGCAGCAGGTTTTTGTCCTGTGCCGTCTGGTGCCTGGCTGGCAGCGGGAACGATGGCAGTGATAGAAGGAAAACCAAGCACAAGCTCTCTTCTTCATCCTGCTCTCAGTAACTTAAAGGGCTAGAAGAACAGGCACCCAGTTGTCACATGTGGATACATCAGTCCCTGTAAGGATTGGACTATTACAGGAGATATCTTGCCTTCACACACTAGACATGAGCACACAACCTGCCTAGGCTTCTGGGAGCGGAGGGCCATTCAGCTCCGGGAGACAGTTGGCACCAGAAAACGCTCACCTAGAGTGAACCCACATAACTTAGGGACCAGAGTCTCATAGTATGTGGTGGAGACTGAGGGAGAAAGGAAGTCTGGGACTTGTCATGAAAACAGTAAAGTTATAAAGGTGTACTCATTTCAAATAGATTCTTACAGGGTACAAAGTGAATCAAGTGTTTGGTTTTAAAGCGAAGCCATGGTTAGTACCCTACAATATCCTTCCCATTTGATTTTTATAGCATGATCTTGGGTGATTTCTGCAAAAATATTTGAGGGGCTTCCTGTTTCCTAAGGACCCCAACCTTTTGATATAACATCCTTCTTTTTTGTGAGTATCAGGTGGTGATCACTTTATCATCTTACCTTTTATTGTTAATGACTGAGTCTACTAGTCTACATTTTCAACGGCTTTGCTTGAGATTTGAGCAGTTTTCTAGTATTGTTTATAAAGTTCATCAAATCTGCCGTCTTTTACAAGATTTACAGTTATTGCAATTCATTTTCATAATATTGGGTCGGCCAAAAAGTCTGTTTAGTTTTTTTTCATAAAATAACAGACACATTTTTCATTTTCACCAATAACTTTATTGATTGGGATATTTTGAGCATGTCAGCTGTCTCCCACGTGGTATAACGGTGATTGTTCTCAGGTAATGTCTTGATTTAATCCCTGTCAACTTCAACTGGTCTGCCCGACCGTGGAGCATCGTCCGGCGAGACATCTCCAGCAGGAAATTTCACAAACCACTTCTGACAGGTTGTCAGTCACAGCACCTCCCCCATACACTGCACAGATCTTTTGCATTTCAGTGGTGTGTTTACCTTCAAAATAAAATGGCTACACAAAAATTCACCAACTTGGATGTTTTTAAATGCAGGCTGATATGACAGCAGTCGCAGTACAATCTAACAAAATTGTTTTAAATGAAGTTAAAGACAGCTAAGTGCTACTAGAGCCATCTTGCAGAAAGAAACAAACGAGCTTTTGGACTGATCCCTCCCCCTTTGTGTCATTTGCCATTTGCTTGCAGTGTCGGGGAGACTAACAAGACCAGACCAGTCAGTAGGATAGATGCTGGTTCAGATCCTTGGGAAGCGCGGGACCGGTTTTGTAAGTAGTGAGTGTTTTCCTGTGATGCTTTCACAAGGACTTGGCTGACGAATATGTGAATAGCCAAGACCCTTTTTTTTTTTTTTTTATAATACAGGTATTTTAATATACATACCCTTTAAAACTTAGCATTTACACTTCTCAGAACTTAGAGACCTCATAAATGTACACAGGAAAAAGTAAAAGGCTGTTCAGCGTTATGTTCTTTGTGACAGCAAAACATTGGAAGTAACCCACATTGCTGTCGATAAGGTCTCGGTTGAATACGACGCTCGTCTGCACAGTGGGACAGCTGCTGGGCGTGGACAAGTGCAAGACGGGTGATGAGTGAGAGAGTAAAGGGCACACTGGAGCATCCTGTCACCCTTTTTGTATTGACAGAGTGAAAATGTACAGCTAGGAAAAACCCCAGAGGAACACAAACCAAACTCAGCAATCACCTCTGGGTAGTGGGATTATAGGCGGCAACAGAGTAATTTCTTAATCAGAAAAATTTGTTTTGATGAGAGAGACTTTTTTCAAGTCTCTGTGACCCAGGAACCATTCCCAGTTTCAGGGTTGCCAGGGCCGGAGCCCCGCTCTTCAAGACAGAGCACTTGCCCAAGCGTTGCCCCTGCTGCTGGGCCTCTGGCAAGCAGAGCGCCACCGTGACTTTGAAGCAGGATTCTCTCCTGCGAGGAGGGCTTGGTAGTTGTTTCCCAGTAGAAGAGAGTGTGTTTTAAGGATCTGGAGCAGGATATTTCAACTTTGGAACTACTGACATCTTGGGCCAGGTGATCCTTTGTTGTGGGGGCTGTCCTCTACATCGTAGGGTGTTAGGCGGCGTCCCTGTCCTCTACTCAACATGACAGTAGCACCCCCTCTCCCAGTTATGACAGGCAAACAGTTCTCCAGACATTGCCAGAGTCCTCTGGGGAGCAAAATCATTCCTGGTTGAAAGCCACCAGTCCACAGCTTGTGACAGCTCAGACTTGCAGAATACCAAAGCCTCCTCTTGAAATAATCGAAGGGTAACACCTACTACCCTGTTAGCACTCAAAGAAGTGGCCTGATATCTCATCGGGAAGTACAAATATTGAAAACCTTTTTAAAGACTTGAGTATTGCTCTTTTGAGAAAAAAGGAAAATACTAGTTCAGGAGGAAGTATATTCAATACTAGATTAAGGCTAGTCCATTTCTCAAAAAAAAAAAAAAGAATGTTGAGTGAATAAAATTAGCCTTTTTTCAGAAGCTCTTTGGCCATTATCCACAAGTGGAATATCTAGTGATTAAACTGGGGATGACTGCAAGATTTTCTTAGGTAGGCAGGTGATGGGTTACAGTGGGAAGAATACTGGGTTTTGAAGCCACACAGGCCTGGGTTCAAGTTCTGGCTCAAGATATTGTCAGGTGTGTGACCCTGGGGTAATAGTTTCTAGCTTTCAAGTGATTGTAAGGATGAAGTGAAATAACAAGCCTCAGTGTGCCTGATATGTAATGGATACAAGATGCTGATTTGCATCTCATTTGAGTTGGCCTTGGGCATCGAGGCTGTCCCATTAAAGTATGGGAATGTTCTGCCTCTGGAACCACATGAGTTTCTAAAACCAATTTGGAGGAGAACTCCTGAAGATGAGATGGGCCAGGGGCTTGCTCCAGTGCAGTTTCCAGAAAACTGCCATTATTGAAGCCAGAGGCTGCGGTCTGAGTGAGTACCCACAGCCCGTGTGATAGTGTGATACTGCAAACCAATGTGATTAATTCAATTTAAAGAATGTGCTTTGTTTAGAAGTCACTAAGCAGTTAAGCGAGGGAAGTAACCCTAAGTCCAATTTTGCGACACACACACACCACCACCACCTTCTGAGTGTCATTTGAGCGGGAAAATACATTGTAGGAGATCCAAGATGGCGGAGGAGTGAGGGGAAGCTACACTGACCTTCCAGGACCAAGTTGTAATTACAACTAAACTGTAGAGAAATCATCCTGAATAACTAATGGAACAATAGCTGGAGAGAAGCTTTATAACCACAGAGAGAGAAAAGAAGTCACTTCACCACAATGCGACCACACAGAGTGTGGCGGAGACATGAGAGGGCTGACTAGGCTCCCACAGGTGGCAGCTGAAGTGCCGGAGGGAAATTCAGTGGCCAGAGGGTTCCCCCTGAGAAGTGTGGGATCTAAACCCCAAGCTGGGCTCCCCAGCCTACAGCACCAGAGCCAGAAAGGAACCCAGATAATACCCAGCTGTGAAAACCAGCAGGGTTTCTGTTTGCCAGGAAGAGATGGCTAGAGTCATAGAGAGCCTTTTAAAGGACCAAAACACGTAATTTTATTTGCAGCCACTTACCCCGGGCTCCAGCAAAGGAGGTACTGAGTGGACTAGGGATGCTGGAGGAGAGTCCGGGATGGAGGTTTTGTGGAGAGAATGAGGAAGTAGCTGCCAGGATCCCTGTGCTGAGTCATTCCCCACACTGCAGGAGCCATTATCTTGTTGAGGCAGAGCACTCCCCTCCAAAGGGCATCAGCTTGAGGGGAAGCAATAGCTCTGCCCACAGGAATTATTCTGCCCCACCCTGTGGTGCTTAATCATGACTGCTGATTGCAGATTGACTGGATCAACAATGGAAGGAGATAGCCACAGACTGCGGGTCACTGGTAGCCTAGAACAGGCTGCCTAGGGCCAGACAGACTCCATCTGACATCACTGGGGGCAGATCCAGAAAGAGAAGACAGTGAGATGAATTCCACCTCGGTCTTCTTCATGATTTTCATTATTTTCTCTCCTACATAGCTTTTTAACATTCATCTCTTGTGCTTCAAGTTTATGCATATTAACCCACTAGTTTTTACATTATAGTTTATTTCAAATCTCATATTTTATTCTCCCTTCTCTTATTCCATTTTACCTTTTTTCTTCTTATTTTTGTTTTAAATTTTATTTTCTCTCTTGCTATGACTTGTTTCCATCCCACACTCTTACTATCTTTCCCCGTTCCATCCTTTTAAAACCACTTTTCTTGTCATTAGTCACCTCACATTCTTTTTCCTCTTCTTAATATCCTTATTCTCCCTACTTTTATCATCTTTGCTTGTCAATTGTGGAGAAGGTGGTGGTTGTTGCATTTCTCCAATTTTATTTCTAGATATTCACTATTTTTGTATTTCAAATCTCAAATTTTACTGTTCACCTCTCCTACTCCATATTGCCCTTCCTCCTGCCCTTTCTTTTTTTTTTTTTTTTTTCATTTTAAACTTTAATTTTTCCCTGTCTTAGCTTGGTTTTCATTCCTCCCTCTTAGTATTCCTTCTCCCTCTATCACCTCAAAATCACTTCTCTTTCCTCCAGACATTCTTAAGCTTTCTTTCCTTTTTTCCCTTTTATTTGCCTCCCACCTATGTCAATCTTTGCTCATTTTTGTTGATAGTACTGTGGTGGATCTTTTTCTCCAATTTGGTTCCTATTTTTTTCTACTCACTACTTTTTAAAAAATATTTTCTGTTTAAACCTAGTACTATGTGCTTCCCTTCTCTTACTCCATTGTGCCTTCTTCCCTCCCTTTTTTACATACAATGATTTTCTTTCTCTCTTTGCCTTGTCCCTATTCACTACTGTTATTATTGCTTCTCCCTCTACCCTATCAAAATCATTTTTCTTTCAGTTATTCATCTCATACTCATTTTTCCTTTCTTATAATAGTCTTAATTTCTTTACATATTTATTAATATTGGCTTATTTGCTGTTGATAGTGTGATTGTGGGTGGGGTTTAATTTTGCAGGTGTGGGTTTGTTTCCTGGGCTGTATGATTTTGTTCTGGCAGCACCTGTACAACAGCATACAAGATGTGGAAGGCAAATTGACTCTCAGCTAGCCAGAGGGAAGGACCCACCAAAGAATGACCCAACAACAACCAAAACCCAATGACAATGAGACAGCCCACATAAATGGCAAAAAGGGCATCCCAAGAGCATAAAGTTCAGGAGATCAAGGAGACTGCACCACTAAATTCCACAGGTCTCCTACCACAGAAGCTCACAACATGAAGACAGGGAGTCAAAGCAGATCAATCTAAAAGCAGAAACAAACAAGAGTCACCTACAATGGAGAGATAAGGAAACAACCCCCAATTGAAAGGAAAGGAGAAATCTCCAGAAAGAGTGATAAATGAAATAGAGGTAGGCAAACTATCAGCTATTGAGTTCAAAATAATGGTTATAAGGATGATTAATGAGCTCAGTGAGAACTACAAAGAATTCCAGATTAGCTACAAGGACCTTATTGCAAACTACACTAGCATGTGAAAGGGCATAGAAACTATCAATAAGAACCAGGAGGAAATGAAGAATACAATTTCTGAAATGAAGAACACAGCAGAAGGAATTGAAAGCAGGCTAGATGAAGCAGAAGACCAAATCAGTGAGCCTGAGGACAAAGTAGAAAAAATTCTCAGAGAAACAAAACAAAGAAGACTGAAAAAGAATGAAGAAGGGTTAAGAGAGCTGCAGGACAACATGAAATGTAATAATATCCACATAATAGGGATACCAGAAGGAGAAGAAAAGGAGCAAGGGATAGAAAACCTATTTGAAAAAGTTGTGACAGAAAAATTCCCCAACTTGATAAGAGAAAAAGTCACACAAGTTCAGGAAGCACAGAGGGTCCCAATCAAGATGTCCCCAAAGAGGCTCACTCCAAGACATTAAAATGACAAAATTTAAGACAAAGAGAGAATCTTAAAGGCAGTGTGGGAGAAACAGCTAGTAACATACATGCACGGGAGTTCTGATAAGGCTATCAGCTGATCTCTCGGCGGAAACACTACAAGCCAGAAGGGAATGGCAAGAAATATTCCAAGTAATGAAAAGCAAAGGCCTGCAGCCAAGACTACTCTACCCAGCAGGGTTCTCATTTAAAATGGAAGGTGAAATAAGGAGTTTCCTGGATCAAAAAAAAGGGAGCTAAAAGAATACATCTCCACCGAACCAGCACTGCAAGAGATGCTAAAGGGACTACTTTAAGAGTGAAAGAGAGAGAGAGAGAGAGAGAGAGAGAGAGAGAGAGAGGAACACAGGTACAAAGGGAACAAATGACAATGAATAAGTACTTATCAATAATAACATTAAATGTAAATGAATTAAATGCTCCAACCAAAAGACATAGGGTAGCTGAATGGATTAAAAAAAAAAAAAAACAAAACAGGACCTGCACATATGCTATCTACAAAAGACCCACCTCAGAAAAAAAGGTCTACACAGACTGAAAATGAAGGGATGGAAAAAAATATTCCAAGCAAAGGACATGAAAAAAAACCAAACAACTGGGGTAGCAATACTTATATCAGACAAAATAGATGTCAAAACAAAGGCCATAAAAAGAGTCAAAAAAGGTCACTTCATAATACTTAAGGGAATAATCCATCAAGAAGACATGGCCCTTGTAAATATATATACACCCAATATAGGAGCACCCAAGTATATAAGGAAAATCTTGGAGGACTTCAAGAAAGATACCTACAGCAAGGGATACATCATAGTAAGGGATTTTAACACCCCATGGTCAACAATGATGAATCTTCCAAGCAAAGAATCAACCAGGATATTGTGGCATTGAATGATATTCTAGATCAAATATACTTAATTGATATATACAGAACCTTTCACCCCAAAGAAACAAAATATGCATTCTTTTCAAATGCACATGGAACATTATCAAAAATAGACCACATGGTAGGACACAAAGCACGCCTCAACAATTCAAGAAACTTTAAATGAGCCCTGGCTGGTGTAGTTCAGTGAATTGAGTGTGGGCCTGTGAACCAAAGGGTCAGTGGTTTGGTTCCCAGTTAGGGCACATGCCTGGGTTGTGGGCCAGGTCTCCAGTAGGGGCCACACAAGAGGCAACCACACATTAATGTTTTTCTCTCTCTCTTTCTCCTTTTCTTCCCTTCTTTCTAAAAATAAATAAATAAAATCTCTTAAAAAAAGAAAATTGAAATCATATCAAGCATCTCTCAGATCATAATGGCTTGTAACTAGAAACCAACCTCAAGGAAAAAACCTCAGAAACATTAAAAAATTCATGGAGACTGAATAACATGCTATTAAATAATGAGTGGGTTAACAATGAGGTCAAGGAAGAAATCAAAAAAGTTTCTGGAAACAAATGAAAATGAACACACTACAGCCCAAAACTTATGAGACACAGCAAAGGCAGTCCTGAAAGTTCACAGTGATACAGGCCTACCCAAAAAAGACAGAAACATTTCAAATAAACAACCTAACCCTACATCTACAAGAACTAGAAGAACAACAGCAATCAAAGCCCAGAGCAAGTAGAAGGAAGGAAATTAGATCAGAGCAGAATTTTTAAAAATCCCATTTACTATAACAACAAGAAAAACAAAGTACCTAGGAATAAACTTAACCAAGGAGGTAAAAGACCTGTACTCAGAAAACTCCCAAACACTGAGAAAGAAATTGAGGAAGACACAAATAAGTGGAAGCATACACTGTATTCATGGATTGAAAGAATTAACATCATTAAAATGTCCATACTACCCAAAGCAATCTATAGATTCAATGCAATCCTTATTAAAATACCAATGATATACTTCACAGATTCAGAACAAATATTTCAAAAATTTATAGGGAACCAAAAATGACCCTGAATATCCTCAGAAATCTTGAGAAATAAGAACAAAGTAAGAGGGATCACAATACCTGATACCAAACTATATTACAAGGCCTGATATCGAAACAGCCTGGTACTGGCATAAGGACACATAGATCAGTGGGACAGAATAGACAACCAAGAAATAAACCCAAGTCTCTATGGTCCATTAATATTTGACAAAAGGGGCAGGAGCATAAAAAGTAAAGATAGCCTCTTCAACAAATGGTGTTGGGAGAACTGGAATGGTACATGCAAGAAAATGAAACTGCACCACCAACTTATAACATACACCAGAATAAACTCAAAATGGATAAAAGACTTAAACATAAACTGTAACACTATAAAAGTTTTAGAGGAAAACATAGGCAGCAATATTTCCACTAATATACCCTCTAGGACAAAGAAAATAAAGGAAAAACCAAACAAGTGAGACTACATCAAATTAAAAAGCTTCTGCGCAGCTAAAGAAAACATCATTAAAATGATGAAAAGGGAAGCAACAGGATGGGAAAACATTTGCCAATGATACCTCAGACAAGGTTTTGGTCTCCAAAATATATAAAGAACTCACACGACTCAACATGAGGAACACGAGCAATCCAATGAAAAAATGAGCAGAGGACCTGAACTTCTCCAAGGAGGACATACAGGGGGCCCAGAGGCATATGAAAGGATGCTCAGCATCATTAGCCTTCAGAGAGATGCAAATTAAAACCACAATGAGATACCATCTCACATCAGTCAGAATGGCCATCATTAATAAATCAACAAACAACAAGTGCTGATGAGGTTGTGGAGAAAAGGGACCCTAGCGCACTGTTGGTGGGAATACAGACTGGTGCAGCCACTGTGGAAAACAGTGTGGAATTTCCTCCAAAGTATGGAAAAACTAAAAATGGAACTGTCTTTTGACCCAGTGACTCCACTGCTGAGATTATACCCAAAGAATCCTGAAACACCAAATCAGAAGAACCTATGCACCCCAATGTTCATAGCAGCGTTATTTACAATAGCCAAGTGATAGAAACAGCCTAAGTGCCCATCAGTAAATGAGTGGATCATAAAACTGTGGTACATTTATGCAATGGAATGCAACGCAACAGAGAGAAAGGAGCTACTACCCTTTTGCGACAGCATGGATGGAACTGAAGAGCATTATGCTAAGTGAAATAAGCCAGGTGGTGAAAGACAAATACCATATGATTTCACGTATAAGAGCAACCTAATGAACAAAACAAACAAATGAGCAAAATTGAACCAGAAGCATAGAAACAAGGAACGAAATGATAGGGACCAGAGGGAGGGGGAGGGGCATAAGGGGAGAAAGAAGAGGAAGGGTCTAATCAATGAACAGTTGTAACTGACCCATGGACATGAGCAACAAGGTGGGGATTGTCTGTGGGAGCGGGGGTGGGCGGGGCAGGGGAGAGCAATGGGGGAAAATTGGGACAAGTATAATAGAACATCGATAAGAAAAATACAAATGTAAAACTACATGCCCGGCCTCACCCCTTGACAAAGACCAGTGGTTCTCAACGCTATCAGATCCTAAACTTCTAGTATAATTAATATTTTATAACATCCCTTCCATGATCCTGAAGTTGAAATTCATAGGTAGCATACATATATACACACAATTTCACAGAAAATATAATGATCTATATACATGATGGATAAAGGAAAAAGATAAATACACTTCCATATGTAAATACGTAACTACATGAAAGATGGTGCAGTTAGATGCTGGCACCCAAATGCAGGACCACCTTGAGTGCGACCCCTGCGCTTTGCTGTCTGCTCCAACACCATGACTGACTGCTGTCAGTCATGTGGCTTTCTGGAATTGGTGAACAGATCTGGGGAAACAAAACACATATTATCCTTTTTTAACAAATGTACTCAGTTGTGATGCTGGACATTTTAAGTATATTAATATACAAAAACACTTTGTGTTTTATACATAAAATCAAGTTATAGTCTAGGCTCAGGTGACCAGGTTTTGCTGCCTGCATGAGTGTCCTGCAGGATGCGTGTTTGTGACAGGAATCCCACTGCATGGTGCCTCCTACCTGGAAAACATCAGGAAAACCCTGGTCATAGTGACAGCCACCGAAACTGGTCCCACAGATTTCCAAAGCTCGGGCATAGATGAAATGACTCAGGGGACATGGAGCCCTAAGAAGGGAAATCTCCAAATTGAAGGACAGATGTGACTTTCTACTCTCTGTCCTTCACCTCCTCCACACTCCCCTGCTAGAAAAGCAGTTATTTTATTGAACTCCTGTGGTATATTAGGCCATTTATAGTTTTACTTGTATAATTTCTCAAATTCTCCGCCAGAGTCACGTTACAACTGGGGCTGGAAACATAGACTGTCCTGACACCAACCTCAAAGGGCTCCTGGTTCGGAGTTCTACAGCGTGGACGTTAGACGTGCCTCTCTTGATTTGGAAAGAAGATCGAGGGAAATCTATCCATTCTGTATAATTTCCCAAAGGCCTTGCTGACTGCTGCTGGCCGAATAGAGGTGTCGAAAGGACACCACCGTCCGTGGCGGACACAGCTGGGCACTTGGTGCCTCATCTCCTCCAGTGCCCTTGGGCTTCTCCCAGGTCCCAGCTCCGTCTCCCTTGCCTCCTTATGCATCCAGGATGGGAACGCACCTCCAGGCCCGTCTGGAGAGAAGGGGGCTGTGGAGGGGCTGCAATAGCGACCGCACCCTCCCATAGGCCTCCCCCTCAGAGTTTCACATCACTTCTCTCGTTCTCTGGGCCACTGTTCTCCGTGAACCACGCCACTGTGTGTGGGATGGTCCCTCTGCCTAGAACGCCAGCCCTCTCCTTCCCCACGCCTCCGGGCCAACTTTCCACATTATTCCCTCTGTAAACCCTCCCTGACCACCCCCAGGCTGGGGTCAGGTGGCCCTTTCAGGTGCTTTTGTCCTCGTCCCCGTTGATCGGTGGTGGTACTGATCACACTGCTTTGTCAATGCCTGGAGCTTGTATCACCTGCTCAAGAGAAAAACATAAAGCACCATGACATAGGCTCTGGAACCAGTTTGCCTGAATTCAAATCCCAGCCCCTCTGTGTCCTACGGGCACCACCTTGGGCAAATTACTTAATCCCTCTGAACCCACCTCACAGAGTTGTTGTGAGGATTGAATGAGTTAGAACATGTAAAGCTGTTGGCATACATTAAATAAATGTTGGCTCAGGGGACAGACTGTCTCATTCACTACTGTGTCCCCATCACCCAGCATCGCACCTGACCCCATAGGCATGTCCAATCTTGATTCACTAAGTCAGAGAATGACTATCATCTTCTAACCATTGCAAGGCATCTTTTCCTCTGCTTCCTGTTTTAACAATCAACAATCTTTAGAAGCAAAGATTATCTAAAGAAAGAAACCAAATATGTTCAGATTATCTGCCGTAAGGAATGTTGCTGTGTGCTTATTCCCAGTTAAGAGGAGACAAGTGTTAGGAGAATTAGATTCCGATTCTCCTGACTACATTTTGCTGTGCCATTCAAATTGGACACAAAACAATTTAATGAATTGGAATAAGAATCAAAAGATCGTTGGCCCTGGCGGGTGTGGCTCAGTGGATTAAGCATCAGCCTGCGAACCGAAAGGTCTCTGGTTCAATTCCCCACCAGGGCACATGCCTGGGCTGCGGGCCAGCTCATGCAAAAGGCAACCAAATCGATGTTTCTCTTGCTCTTTCTCCCTCCTTCCCCTCTCTTAAAAAATAAATAAAATTTTAAAACAAAATCTACAACCTTTAAAAAAAACATTGAAGGTGGTGATGGCCATGACCCAGGTAAGTGCTACCATTTCCCCATCCATCTGCCACTTTAAAATGAAAATATTGCGGAAAAAAGAAAGGGATTTGGGAGCCAGTATGGTATCTTGGACCCTCATCCAGCCGTTCCACAAAGGCCTGTTATGCCACTTTGCTGTGTCAGGCACTGGGAACGTGGGACAAAACGAGTGTGGCCCTTGGAGCCGACGTTTTATTGGTGGGGAGACAGTCATAAACCAGGACTCTCACCAGTTTCCTGGCACCCCTAGAACAGGACCTCTGAGTGCCTGTTGCTGGTGGCCATTTCTGGGCCAGGTGTACCTTTGCTCCACCTCCCTGGAACTCACCTGGCAGACGGTGGGATTTTTTAGTGGGAGTCCTAGGCTTGGGTGTCCTCCAGGATGTTTCCTTGACCTGATCAGCTGGCTCCTCCCGCCGGGCTGCCCACGTAGCCCTGTGTTTCCAGCGGTGAGGTGAAGTCATCACCCACCACCATTACCCAAAGGCCGTTGCTCAGGCAGGACAGAGCCGATGGTCTGGGCTCTGCCTGGTGACAGGCAGTGACTGTCAGGTGATGGCCGCTGACAGAGTGCTTGTGGTGGAAGTGTCTCCATTTGGGGGCTATTCTGCCCGCAGCCAGTCCCGCCCAGCTCCCCAGGGAGGGAACCGTTGCCCTCGCTGCTCCAGACTCTCCCAGCCTCCGGGGGAGCTGGGCGCCCACCCTCAGTGTTTCTGTAACCTGCACCAAGCTTGCTGGCATCAAAGTGCTCACCACGTTATTTTTTCTAATCATCATTATTCTTTCATGACACAAATAATGCTTGTTTATTGTTGAAAAAATGTAAATGTAGCTAAGTAGCATGTATTATCCTGCTACCTGAAAATAATAGCTGTTGACAGTTTGGTGTGACTCCTAGAAAATTTCCTATATTTGTAAAAATACATAACATATAAAAATGAATGTGCATCATTCAGTCAACTATGCCAATGAGTGGTGCTGAAACTAGCAGACAAACTACCTGCCTCCTTCAGCCACAACCACTTCCGGACAAATCAAAGATTTAAATGGAGACGGGCTTTCGAAGCTTCTCACAAATCCCAGAAGCCGTAAGGCAAGAGGCTACTGAATGCGACCACACACCAATTTCGGGCTTCTGACATCGGAAGCAGTTTGGCAGGGTTCAGCGAGGGTGCGGGCTGCCCACGCCTTGCAATCAGTGTTCTACTTCTAGGTAATTATTCAAGAGAAACTTTCCCACTTGGGTTAAAGGAGATGAATACAGGAACTTTCCACTCAGCATTATTTGTAATAGAAAAAAACCGAAACAAATCTCAAAGTCCATCAGTAGGAAAGCACACTGTAGCACATTCACAGGACAAAATATCATGCAGCAGTGAGAATGAATGAACTAGAATGACTTTGCCTAACCCCAGATTCTGTCTGCGCCCCAGAGACAGTTGGCCACGTCTGGAGACATTTCTGGTTGTCACAGTGCGGGTGGGTAGTGAGCTCCTGGCATATAGTGGGTTGAATAATTGGGCCCACAATGCCACTGGCACCGGGGCTGAGAACCCGTGAGTGGGACTGAATCAGCATGGGCAGGTGTCACCGAGTCTTGAGGGAAGAGGAAGTCACAGAAGGACGCCGTTCGGTAGTCTGGCAGATGCAGACACGCAGCACAAGTAAGAAGCATGTATGGGAACAATGCACAGCAGCTCTCCAAGTCCAGACCAGCCTGTCCAGGCTCCTCTTCTCTCACTTCCCCGGTCATTCTGGAAACATCTCCCTATTGATGACAGTGCAGTGTTGAGCGTGCGTCCCTTGTCTGTGTCACATAGACTGAATTGGTAGCTCTGGGGTTGTCAGGGTAAATGAGGTGCGCATTTCATCATTTCAATGACACGGTTCTGAAACCTTGGGCCCACTTGCAGGGGACAGTGTGCTGTTTCCTTTTTTTGCTCTCCACGCTCACTAGGTATGAGCTCAAGGACAGGGATTGTGACATTTGTCCATGCCTCCTCAATGTCTTGACAATACATTGCTAAATAGGTGCAGGGGTGAGAGAGAAATAAGACACGCATGCCGTCAGGAAACTTACAGTTTCATTTTGTTTGAAAGGTAACTGGCAATTCAGGTCTCAGGACCGGCTGTGCCCTAAGTCCTGCAGGAGTCAGAGGAGGGAAGGACCTTGGGTAGGAGTGGCCCGGTGAAGCCAGGTCTTGAGGGCTGAGGGACCTCCCATCCTTGGCAAACAGGAATGGCATTCCAGACTGGCTACAGAATGAGTAAGGCAAGTTTGTGAGATGGCTACATGGAGCATGTTTGTGCAGAGATGCTGTGGCAGATCCGACTGGCAGGAAACACAGGGCCTGATGGGGACATGACGTGTCCAACAGGCCACGGAGTTTAAACTTCATCCTGGAGGCAACCGGGAGCTGATGTGTGGGGAGTGTCGGGAGGAAAGACAAATTTGACAGTTGGGGACTACCTGTCACCGCTGAGCTGTACTGCTTGCAAGCTGCCCAGCTGGTGTACCCCTCCCCAGGTGACGAAAACCAGGTGCCCCTAGGGTGAAGGGGACAGCCCCAGGAAGTGTGAGGTTGGAGCGGAGGAGCACAGTCCCCAGGCCATAGGGTGAGCTGGCAGGTTGTACCCCAGTAATCCCTACTCATCCCTGGTGCTGCACCTTTGCGTGACTGACGGGTGTGCTGCAGCCCCTTTGTTGTGGCTCTTTTTTTAAAAAGATTTCATTTATTTAGTTATTTATTTTTAGACCGAGGGGAAGGAAAGGAGAAAGAGAGGGAGAGAAACACCGATATGTGAAAGATACATCAGTTGGTTGCCTCTCACATGCCCGCTCCCAACCGGGAGCCTGGCCAGAAACTCAGGCATGTGTCCTGACCAGGCACCAAACCACCGGCCGCTTGTGGTTGGCAGGATGACACCCAGCCCACTGAGCCACGGTGATTAGCGCCCTTCGTTGTGGTTCTTGAGAGCTGATTTTCTTCTCAACTCTGTGTTCAGCAACATCAGGTTGGTAGCTTGAACTTGGCCATGGTGGGAGTTTTTACACCACAGAAACCGACGAACACTACGCATTAGGACTCCCCACCCCCCATGGCCAATCCACTGGCAAGGAAGGGAGATGCAGTCATTAGATTTGGAGAAGGGCAAGAAGGTAGATTCTTGTTCACGGAGGTCAAATGAAACCTTTAGGAGAATGAGTTTGGCCAAATAATGGAGGCATCATCAGAAGTAAATTCAAGTTCCTAAAAGACAAAGGCTAGTCCTTCACAGGCACTGCCCAGGCAACTCTGCAGGTGGACTGCCTGGGCCTGAACCCTGGCTTTGCCATGCGCCAGCTGTGTGATCTTGGGCAAGTCACTTTACCTCTCTGTGCCTCATGTTTGCCATCTGTAAAATGGAGCATATTATTAGCCTATCTCATAGGTTCTTAAGAGGGTTTAACGAGTTACATGTACATAAAGCTCTCAGGACAATTTTGGGCAAGTAATTAGCACTCTGTTGATATTTGTTAAGTATATAAAATAGAAAACTGAAGTTCCCAGAGAGGCAGTGTCTTACCTAAGGTCACACAGTGAATTCGAGGCAGAGCTGAAATCAGAGCCCAAGTCTCTACCATGGATTTCTTTGTCTGGATTTCTTTGAACTTGACAAGAGTTGGGGGCTCCTGAGGATGGTCCATGTGTCCTGGTGTTGAATGTTTACATGGAAGGGACGGAGCAGGCAGACCCCATGACCTCTGCCCTGGAAGGGCAGGTTGTTGAGGTGGCCTCCAGAGTACACAGCCTCCCCTGCCTGACGCAGGGAGCACAGGAGCCCGGGCAGGGCAGTGACCCTCTTCCTGCTGTTTGGCGGGTCACTGGGGCTGGGATCGCTCCAGGCGTGAAGGTGAGTTTGGCCAACCCATGCACAGTAATGACAGTATCTTCCATTACAAAGCCCCCACTCTGTGCCTGCCATTCAGTCAGTCACTACATGTTGGGTTTCGGTTTCAGCAAAGGACACAGTAGATAAAACCCCTCCCCTCGCAGAAATTCTAGCAGAGTAGAGAGATGAGAAACAAGTAAACTGAGAGATATATTAGGGCTTGAAAGAAAATGAAGCCGGGTAAGGCAGGTGGGGCATGGCTGGGGATGGAGTCGGGGGGTCTCTCAGAGGAGGTGACACGAGCAGTCCTGAGGGACAGGAGGGAGCACCACGCACAATGCTGGCAGCCTTGTCAGTCACAGTCTCATTAAATCATTTACCGATGAGGAAGCTCAGAGACATGCAGCTCACCTGCTCAGGGTCACACAGCAGTAAGTGCTGGCTCGAGAATCAAGCCCAGCTCTGCCTCCCCAACCTTGGCTACCCTCCACTGGCTCACAGGAACTCAAGTTCACCCAAAGAACAGGAACATCACCAAGCACAGGTGTGTGTGGTGGGGGCCAGCGGAGTCATGGGGTCAGGGCGGAATGTACAGGGGTACTGGGGTGGGTGGGTCTGGAGTTCACTCCAGAGCACATCTTGAAAGACCAGAAGGAAGAGCAGCAATTCCAAAGGGTAGAGGGTCTGTCTGGCTTATCTAGAACCTCAGTGGGACAGTGAGGGCCATGGGCAGGGAGTAGCCAGCTTTGGAATGGAGCTTGGAACAAATTCTTGGTGACAGAAGAAGTTTCCAAATTTGGATTGTGCCCCTGGTTCTTTCTCAAAAGCCTTTGCCACCACATACGGGTCCGGCCTTGTGGCAGCATGTGGAGGGCCACACAAGCATGCCGCTCCTAGGCCTCGCCTCGGGGAGCAAGGAGAGAGCAGAGAAAAACCAAAAGCCTTCCAGGGCAGGTTGTGCCCAGCTAAGCAGAGACTGCATGTTCCCGACATTCCACCGGACACGATTCCAAGCAAATTCCCTACTATTGCTCTTCAATCCCGCCATCTGTCTTCAAACCAATCCCTCACTGCCTCTTATTCCCACAAGACACACATAAATCTTTGGTTCATCTGTTCACTAAGTGTTCACCGAGCACTGACTGCGGGCCAGCATGGGGCTGGGGCTCAGCAGTGACCAAGAAGTCATCCTTGCCCTCCCCTCGTCATTCTTCCAGTGGCGGGGATGGCCACCTCACAGAGGGCAATACTACACACGGCATTGCAGGGGTCAATGGAGCCCAGGCCTTGCTGGAGTGTCCCGCCAGACTGCCCCAGGCCACATCTTCATAGGATTGGGCCAAGGGCTGTCGTGCAGGCTGGGTGAAGGGACGTTGGTCCTGGGGTGCAGTGGGGTGTGGGGTGGGGTGAGGGCCAAGGAGGTGTATGGTGTGAAGGGGGAAAGTCTACCTTCTGGGGCCCAACAAGGCAAGGCTGATAGGGGCCATGCTGGCAGAACGGTCCCTACCCCTGTCCTCCACCAGGGGGTGCTAATGCTGAGGGCAGGGAGGGCAAAGCAAGGGGCTGAGAGGCAGAGAGAAAAGCTCATATGGTTGAAGGGCCCGTGAGCAGGAGCCTGATATTTTGTTCTTGGGATGGATGTTCTGCTCAGGCCCTGAGTCGGCTGCCCACAACCCCAGAAGGGAAGAGGTACCGGGGAAGAGTGGCCCAGTAAGCCAGAGCCAGCAAGCTGCCCCGAGCTGTTCTGAGCAGGGTCTCGGTGGGGACTGACCAGAGACCACTGGGGATGGGGGTCGGGAGGATTAGGGAGAAGGAGGCTGGAAGGGGCATCAAATGTGGGAACAGAGTGGGAAAGTGTGGAAGGCAAACACTTGCTCCTCCCACAGAGATCCCCCACTTTGCCCATTCAGGTGTTGCTCAAAAGTTACCTCCTCAGACAGACCTTCTCCGACACACAGCTGGGCTGGGGAGGCAAAGCTGGACAACACTGGGGAATAAGTGCCTAGCAAGCAGCTGCTACGTGCCAGGCAAGAATTAGACATGTCTCCTGTCACCTCCTTTTGTCCTCATGATGGCCCAGTGAGATGGGCATAATTACCCACTCTCGTTTTACAGATGAGGAAACTGAGGCTTAGAGAGGCTAGCTAACTCATTTAAGCGACAGAGCAGCCCCCACGCGCAAGGCTTTCCCCTGCAGCTCCCTACCTCCTTGAGATCTTGATTGTTTCGTGGAGTTCTGACATGCGCGGAGGAGCATGGGAGTCTCAGCTGGGGCCAGAGCTCTGGGGCTCCCCTGCTGTTTCATTCCCGCCAGGTTGGGGCGGGGGGGCAGGAATGTCATGGTTTCTCTGTCCACGTCCTGTGACCGATCGTGGAGGGGATTTGAGTTGCTGGCCCTGCTGTTTGAGACAGAAAGGGCTGTAGTGGTTGAGGAGCTGCCACATTCCTGACGAAAGATGGAGTCTGGGTGGTCAGGCTGGGGACAGGGGCAGCCAGCCTCATACTCATGCGGGGCTTTTGTTGCAGGTTAAAGAAGCCAATCATCAGTCCCCAAACCATGGCCCTGGCCTCCAGAGGCCCAGAGCCTCACCAGGAAGACAACACTACAGTAACATCCACTTCTCGGGCACTTCCCGGGTGCCGGACAGTCGAGCTGGTGGCTGAACGTGCAGACTCTGGAGCAGGTGTGAAGACCATTTGGTCATGTGTGACTTTAGAAAACCACACGCTAGGCTCTGGTGTGGCACGGAGCTGGCCTGGCGCAGCTCAGTCTGGGTTTGCTCCTGTTGGACACAGACACAGCCATCTGGGACCATGATGGACCGTGACGAAAACAGGGCCACTCCTTAATCAAGTCTCAACACAGACAAAACATGAATATTGTCTAAACCACAAAAGTGACCAAATATCCCCGATCCAGTTTATCTTAGTGAAGCCTGCTTCTTCTCTCCATTTTAGTTGTCCCTCCTTCTAAGTAAGACTTATTAAAATACCTATCAGAGAATCACCTCCTTTTCCTAAGAGCATCTAATCCAGAATAAAGTCCTTCTTCCTTAAACCCTCCACCAGTCACCTCACACCATCCCAAACCCTACAGTAAGTCCTTTCTAACATCTCCATATCAAGATGCCCCACAGTCCCCATGGTGCAGGTCCCTATTGCGGCAACGAGTCATAAACCCAGCTTACTCACCCACAGGTGTGTTCCTGGTGACCTTTGGCTAGAGGCATTGACGGTCCATACCTCACTGGGTTGCTGTCACATTGCACTTAGGATGATATATCCCCAGGACTCTTTAAATATACTTGTCACACTTTAATATCATTTCCATTTTACAAAGGGAACACTGAAACTCAGAAAGGGCAAGGAGCTTTGCCCCGGTTGCACAGCTGGTAGTACAGAGCCGAGATGGAAATTCAGGTCTCATTCCAAAGTCGGTTTACTGCATTAATAGGGCAGAAACCAACACTACATTGGCCCAGTGTCTGGGAGGGGCAGAGCAGAGGGGCCAGAGCTCAAAGAGGAAAGAACGCCAGGGGCTACTGGAGGGGAGCACCCAGGTCATCCTCAGTGACACTCCCCTCTTCCTGGCCTGCTCGTGACTTCCCTGACTGGATCCTTCTCTCCAAGGCTGCCAGGCTGCTGAGTAAACACAGGTCCAGCAGAGGCCGAGGAGTGGGTGTCGATGTCAGCAGAGCCTGGGGCCTGAGTCACTTCCTGACCATTGCCTAAGAGGAGTCGGGATCCACAGCCTGAGCGGTCAGCTGTGCCCTTGCAGGACTGCACCCACTTGGGCAATGAACACTTCCCTGGCATTTCTCACCTTCCTGGGCTCACTTCCGCCACACTCAGGTTTTCAAGACACAATGCAGAGGTTCAAGCCCCATCCCTACCCTGGAGGACTGTGTCCTCAACCCAGAAGGAAACCTAGGTCTCCTGGACAATTGTCTCTTGTCTGTGCCCAGGCCTGAACTCTGGCTCCCGGGACTCTGTTCCAACTTCAGAAACAGGGTGCCTTCCACCCAAAAGCTCCAAAACTCCCCTAGGCCTCCCAGGCACCTCGCCCCTCCCTTCTCCTTCCACAGGGTCTCGGGTCAGAGTCAGGGGTGGGGCAGGGAGGGGGGGAGGGAAATATGTCAGACACTGAGGGAGACATGCATGGTTTGAGCAGTAGACGTGTCCCCGTGTGGGCGGGGCAGATGATTTCAAACATGGGCCATTTCCTTCGAGGAGCAATGCCACTCAGCCCAGGGACACTGCATAGCCTCAGGGCCGAGAGTGTGGACTCTAAAGCCCAGCTGTACTAGCTTCTTCAACCCTGCTCTGCCCCTTGCCAGCTGTGTGACCTTCGGCAAGTCACATAACCTCTCTATACTTCGGGTTTCTCATCTCCAAAATGAGGATAACAGTTGCACTGACTCACAGGCCTCTCGCCAGGATCAGGGGAGCAGTGTTTGTACAACACTTAGGGTAATGGCTGGCAAGTGGCAAACACTGGTGTTCATTAAATAAATGTTTTCTCACCTCTAATGGGCTGACTCTTCCATTCGTTCTCCATAGGTTTTTGATACCCTGCTGTGTGCCAGGTATGAATAAGACTGAATCCCCGCCTGCAAAGCCTGTTGGGTATTTCTGTGGCTGCCTGTACCCTTCCCCCACAAGTGGTCTTCAGGACTCTGTCTGAAATGCTGCAGGACTCGGTGGGAGGGGCTGTGGCACCAGGCGTGAGGCCCGCACTCACTGTGGGCCACAGGCAAGTTCCTTTCCTTTTTCAAGCCACCTTCTCTCTGTTTGACAAAGTGCAGCAAGTGGTCCCCACTCCTTCCACAACGCCGTCCCCAGGCCCATGAGGGGTCAGACAGGTCAGACTGGGCATCTGGACCTCTTGTGGCCATTCTCTGACCCCTACCTGTTTCTGGGAAGCCTCTGTGATTTCATCTGAGCACAGTTTTCTTCAGGCTGCACAAGCCACCAGACACAGGTGGCAGAGGCCCTGGCTTGTCATTGCTCTCTAGGCCATTAGGAAGCTAGCAAAGTCTGTGTTTAAAACCGAACATTTAAACCTGGACTGGACAGTTGATTATTATAGAATTACTGTTATTAATTTTAGGTGTAAAAATGATATTGTGGTATGTTTTAAAAAAATAGTCCTTATCTTTTTGAGATACAAAAAATACTTATGGATGAAATGCTATGATACCTGGTTTTGGTTCAAAATAATGGGGGGAGAAGGGGTGTAGATGGAGTAAACGTGACTAAGAGTTGATGTAACTGAGGGATTGGGTCGTGGAGGTTCACTAGAGCCTTACTTACCATCAAAGTGTGGCCTGGAGACCCTCTGAACTGGAGAGCTGGTTAGAAATGAAGTGTCCTGGCTCTATCCCAGACGGACTGAATCAGAAGCTGTGTTTGAATAAAATAAAATTCTCAGGGGATTCGTGTTCACAGTCAAGTGTGAGAAGCACTGGGCTATTCTGTCTATTTTTGTACGTGTCTGAAACTTTCCATAATCAAAAGGTTGTTGGGTTTTGTTTTGTTTTTCCGAAATTGTCTTCAATATCCCCGGGAGACCTTCCTGCAGAGGCCCGGGCTGCACGGAGCTGGGAGACCCTGTCTTTCCCCCACGCGGGACCCCGCGCTCTACGGAGCCGCAGCCCCGCGCCGGCGCTCGGCCACGGAGCCCCCCTTCACGCAGGTCAGCGCACCTGCCGCTGCGGCGCGGCTGCGGTCCGGGCGGAACCCCGGGGTTCGCGGCGTAGCCCGTCGCGGCAGGCCCGCGCGCGCAGGGCGGCGCACCTGGGCGAGCCGGCAGGTGGGACGCGCCGCCGGCCGGCCCCGCCCCCGGCGGGGGGGAGGAGCGGGCAGCGTGGGGCGGGCGCTGCCGGGACCGCGACGGGGCCCTGTGCTGGGAGCCCCGCGGGCCGCGAACGCAGCCGCCTCGCTGCGGCAGCCGAGATTGGGTGCGCGGGATGAGCCTCACGCGGAAAAAGGGCTTCTACAAGCAGGACGTCAACAAGACCGCCTGGGAGCTGCCCAAGACCTACCTGTCCCCGACACACGTCGGCAGCGGAGCTTATGGCTCCGTGTGGTGAGATCCCCGGGGCCTGTGCGCCCGCTGGGGCGCGGGGAGGTGGGGGGCGGGGGGCACAAGGGACTCCCGGGGCGTCGGGGCGGACAGACGGCGGCTGCCCAGGTCACAGGACTCAGGTGGAGCCACTCGAAGGTCTGGGACGGGCCAATGCACTTCTTGGGCTCTCCTGGACCCACCTGGGATGTCCCCTCTCCTGTTGGGTCCCCCGGGGTCGCGCGCCCACCACCCTGACCTTGGACTACAAGACCCAGTGTCCCGCGGGCTTGGAAGACCCTCCCGGGGGCTTTTCCTGGGCCGACTCGGGGAAAGCTGCGGGGCTAAGTAGAGTGTGAGCGACAAGCCTCAGGCAGTGGCAGAGACTGGCCTGGGACTACTCCAGGCGCCGTCTCCCTTTCCCTGGCTTTGTGGGGTTTCTGTGGGTTGAATTAAGACGGGGTCTGGCTCCCCAGGACTTGAACCTTATAAAGGACCCCAGAGTTCTTCCGGGCGAATTCCCGTTGTTACAAATGGGTGCACCGAGACCCAAAGAGGGAGAACTGACTTGCCAAGTTGCATAGAGTGAGACTCCCTGCGGCTCTGGATCCCGTCGGTGCTAACTGTGTCTGACCCTGGTGCTTGGACCTCTCTCAGTGTTTGTCTGCTCCCTCCTCCAGCCCCGAGCCCCGCTGTGCTTCATCAGCTGCCCTCACATTCCAGGCCTTGGGCATCAGTTTCTCCTAGGCTAGTCTGCAGGCCAAGAGGGATTGGGGTGAGGATGGCCTGGGAGATACCACCAGGATCTGGAGGGGCACTGCCCAGCGAGGAAAGTGCTGCCTGCTGACCTGCCTGTGCCCCCACAGCTCCGCCATCGACAAGCGGTCAGGGGAGAAGGTGGCCATCAAGAAGCTGAGCCGGCCCTTCCAGTCTGAGATCTTTGCCAAGCGGGCCTATCGAGAGCTGCTGCTGCTGAAACACATGCAGCATGAGAATGTAGGCTGAGCCTGGGGCTGCTGGAGAAGGCGGGAAGCCCTCCTGTGTGTGGGAGAGGGCCGGAGAGGATACAGAGAGTTCAGGGCAGGGTCAGAAGAAGGGCAACCTCCTCCTTGCTCCCCTGACCCTAGTTCCTCGCTTCATTATTAAGATGGGGTGCGGGACCTGCCCTGTTTACTTCCCAGGATGGGTGTAAAGGGTATGTTTGACAGTGGCTCAGAGTGAGCTTTGTGGAGAGCACAGACTTATTCTCACTGTTATCAGGAAATGGGCACAGAGGGACGTTGTAACATGTTCTAGATGGAAGAGCTGGTGCCCAGAATCCAGGTTACCGTTGTTTGCACATGTGACCTGATAATAACTACAACAACATAAAAACAGATACACACAGTATTGAGCACCTATTATGTAGCAGGCTCCGTTCAAAGAGCTTTGCATAAACCAACTTGTTTAATCCTCAAAGTACTGTTACTCCCACATTCAGATGGGGAAACGGAGACACAAAAGACCCGCAGATTGCATGGGTAGTCAGTGGCATAGCTGGAATTTGAATTTAGGCATCCTGGCTCATGGTCTCATTGCATAAGCATTCAACTGTCCTATCTGATAGAAACAGCTAGAAAACTAGTGACCTAGCATTGGGCCCGGCAGCCAGACTTTGCTCTAGGATACTCAGATTAGAAGGCAAACATTTAAAATAACAATTTCAAATTTTTGTGCACATTTTAAGTCCTATTCCTCTTCAACAACCCTCCCTATGGCCTCCAGCCAGGAGTGAACTTGCCCCTGGCTCTGAACCAGCCTTTGGCAGGCAAGAATCGATGTGGCAGGAGACCCAAGGTCTACTGGCTGGAAGGCCCCTTTCCTGTTCCCTCCTTGATTCCCTTCACTACTCATGGCTCCCCGCTTGAGCTGAGAGTGGGTTTGTGCTGTTTGCCCTGAATACCAGATTTGGGACAGTGAGCACAGGAATGTCCACCTCCCCTTCTCCCCAGCCTGACTCTCCATCACTGTGCGCCACAGGCTCCCTCCCAGTTAGGGGGATTCCTCTTCCGCCTCTGCCCCTTAACTGCTTCCAAGAAGGCTGGGAACCTGCCTCCTGCTGGAGATGGTGTATTAGGAAAGGGTGGGTGGTCCTGTGCATGGCTGGGCTCCAGGGGAGGTAGGGAGAGGGCGCAGCGGCTACCCAGCCCTTACCAGCAACCTTCTCCCCAGGTCATCGGGCTCCTGGACGTCTTCACTCCAGCCTCCTCGCTGCGGAACTTCCAGGACTTGTGAGTCTGGCTGCTCTGGGTTCCAGGGTGTTGCGGTCCTTATTTGCCACTGGGAAGCAACTTGGTAGTGGGGGAGTCCAGATTCTCTCTTCTGGGTAGGGGACTTCCTGCCCTGGCAGTCCCCGGTGCCTTTGGGTTGTTGAGGTACGATTCTCTCTTGAGAGATCCTTTCAGCCAAGGGTGTTTATTTTAGGGGCAGTAACATTTTATCTTTTTACCCAATTTCTTGCTCTTTCTCTTCTTCTGACACTCCTATGATGCAAATGTTGGAATGTTTGCTGTTGTTCCAGAGGCTGCTTATCCTTGTTTATTTGGATTCTTTTTTTTTCTTGTTATTCTGTTTGGTTGTTTTTATGCTTCTTTATATTCTAAAAGTTTTATGGTTTCAGATCTTGCATTTTAAGTTTTTAATCATTTTGACTTTATTCTTGTATATGGTATAAGAATGTGGTCTAGTTTCATTTTTCTTGCATATAGTTGTCCAGTCTTCCTAACACCATTTATCAACTAGACTGTATTTACCCCATTATATGTTCTTGCCTCTTTAGTCATAGATTAATTGACTATATAGCTGTGGGTTTTTTGGGGGGTGCTCTCTATTCTATTCCATTGATCTATACCAGTACCATGCTGTTTTGATTACAGTAGTCTTATAGTATAGTTTGATATCAGGTAGCATAATACCTCCAATTTTGTTCTACATTATCAAGATTGCTTAGGCTATTTGGGATCTTTTATGGCTCCATAGATTTTAGGATCACTTATTCCAATTCTGTGAGAAATGCCATTGCATTGAATCTATAGATTACTTTGGGTAGTATGGACATTTTTAATAATGTTAATTGTTCCTGTCCATAAGCATGCTATGTGCTTCCATGTATGTGTATCTGCTTCAATTTCTTTCTTCAATGTCTTAGAATTTTCCAAGTACAGATCTTTTACCTCCTTGGTTAAATTTATTTTTAGGTATTTTGTATGCAATTGTAAATGGGATTGTTTTCTTAGTTTCTCTTTCTCACAGTGTGTATATAGAAATGCAACCAATTTCTGAATATTAGTTTTGTATCCTGCTATTTCACTGAACTCATTTATCAATTCTAGTAGTTTTTTGGTGGCATCTTTATTGTTCTCTATATTTAGTATGATGTCATCTGCAAATAAGACAGTTTTACTTTTCCATGTCCAATTTGGATGCTTTTTATTTCTTTTTTCTTGTCTGATTGCTGTGTCTAGGTCTTCCAGTACTACGTTGAATAAAAGTGGTGAAAGTGGACCTCCTTGTCTTTTTCCTGATCTTAAGGAAAACACTTTGAGCTTTTCATTGTTGATTATGATATTGGCTGTGGGTTTGTCATATATGGCCTTCATCATGTTGATGTATGTTTTGAATGGGGTTTTTCCTATAATGTGCTTAGCATTTGGAATTTAATGTGATCAGCTCCTCTGGCAGGGTAGGGGTCTGGATAGGGTGAGGGTGCGGTTTCTAAATGAATGCTAATAGTAGTATGGTCAGTGATCTAGGCAATCTAGGTATGGGTAGAGTGCTGAGGACTGCATGCTGTCTCGGGGAGTTTCACAGAGGAGGCAACATTTGAACTCAAGCCTGAAGGGTGAGTAGAAGTTTGCCTTGGGTTAGAAGGGCCTGAGGGCAGCCCAGGTAGAAGGGACCGTGGGGGCAGAGGCCAGGGTGCATGGAAGAGGCTGGACTGTTAGGGCAATATTGAGAAGTTTAGTGTGGCTGGTGTGGTCAAACTAAGTCTAGACTTGATCCCATAGGCAGCTTCAAGTCCATGGAGGATTTCAGGAGGGAGATGATGTGATCAGATTGGATTTGGGGGATGTACCCTGATAGCGGTGAGAAAAGAACAGGGAGCAGCTTTGGGAGTTAGAAACCTGGAGGGTAGTGTTCCAGACCCAGCCCTTGATCTAAATAGACTAGAGGTGATGATGTGCCGAGAGCAGACCAAAGTCCCTTGGGATGCAGTGGTGGGAGAGGTAACGCAGGTCAAGGTGCCAGGTTCCTGCTTAGAATTCAAGGTGGAGAAAGAACAGATCTTGGGAGAAAGATAATGAACTTCATTTTGGAAACTTCACTTTTGAAGAGCCTATGAACATTTAAGTGTTTACTCAGAAGTTGCAAATAAATCTGGAGCTCAGGAGAGGAAGGTCTGGGCTAGGAATGTGGGTTGGGTTAGAATAATCACCCATGGGTGATAGCTGAAGCCCAGGAACAGGCTAGTGCAGAGCATGACACAATACTGTTGATGATGATCTCATCATTCAAGGGAAGATCCAAAAGGATGAGCAGGTGAAGAGCTGGGAGCATCTGATCAGGGACAGAGGAGAATAGGCAGAGAATCTTGAGGGAGTGTCAGACTTTGCAAAAGGTCAGATAGGAAGAGAGGGAACCAGGGGTGTGCTGGGCCATTATTGGTGACCTTGACCAGAGCAGTTTTGGTGGTGGGGGTGGGGCAAGAGCAGACACCAGGTTGTCGGAGGCCCAGGCAGTGGGGTCAAGAGGTGTGCAACACTCTTTCTAGAAGTTTGATGGGGAGAAAGAGGGAGAAGGGGAAGTTAGTTAAGAAACAAGGTCAAGGGAAGGTAGTTCTAGCACAGTGAGACTTCAGCAAGTGTGTGGGCCAAGGAGAAAGAGCCCGGGTCCATATAGGGGTGAAAGACAGACTTGGGGGGGGCTGTGTGTGGAGCAGGGTCCGGCAGGAGGGAGGGGGTGGCCGGGCAGAAGAAGGCTTTAAAAAGTCACAGGCTATGGAGCGGCCTCCCCCATGTGGTGTTTTACTTTTTCGTTTTTTTCTGCGGGTGTGGGTTGCCTTTAATACTTTTTTCAGTCTTTATCATTTTTTGTTCTGGACTTTGCTGTTATTACCTTGAGTACCAGTTACATTTTGCTGACCTTGATCTGTTTTGCAATCCTTTGACAGGGTGCAATGGCTTAGCCACCTCCTTCCTCCTTCTTCCATCCTCCTGGAAATTGCTTTATTGTTTCCTTCTTGGGAGGGCAGACATTTTTGGTTGTTCCTGGAGCCATCTCAGCCAGGCATGACCCTCTGGGAGAGAGATTTGGACTGAAGCAGAAGGAACTATTGAGAGATGTTTCTAACTCACAGCTCTGGCTTTCTGTGGGGCACGGAGGAGGGCAAGGGAAGAGCACCTGTGAACAGAGGGAAGACAGCTCTGCTTGGTTTTCCTGAGCATGCGCCAGTTGAAGTGCTCACCCTGAGCTCTGCCAACTGAGCGGCTGTTGTGGCAAGGCCAGGAGCTGGGAGCCGGGAGCAGGGAGGCCCGTGTGGGGCTCTGGCTGGCTGTGGTCGGGCTGGTTCTGCTCACCCACGGAGGTCTTTTTGAGGCCCTTGTTTTGTCCCAGCCCCTTGCCTTCCCTCTGGGCTGGGTGGGACTCAGGACTGGACACGAAACCCCTTGCCTTGCAGCTACCTGGTGATGCCTTTCATGCAGACGGACCTGCAGAAGGTCATGGGCATGGAGCTCAGTGAGGATAAGATCCAGTGCTTGGTGTATCAGATGCTCAAGGGTCTCAAGGTGGGCAGGGCCTGGAGGGTGGTAGAGGGGTTGAGACCTGAGGTTTGTGGGAGGCCAGGCCACGGGGCTGGGAGAGCTCGCTGTGGCAGGGCAGAGGAGGTTCGGGGCCAGCCTGGAAACCCTGGTACGAACCTGGTATGATACACCCTTCTCTCTCTCCCCCACACAGTACATCCATTCCGCCGGGGTCATCCATAGGGTGAGTGCTTTCTCCGCTACAGTCCCTCCCACCCTGGAGGGGTTCTCCTCAGCCAGGGAGGGGAAAGATAGAGGGGGGCACAGTCCTTGGGGACACGGGATATGGATTTTTCAGGCCCAGCCTTGGCCTAGGAAGGCCTGCTTCAAAGGAATTGCTGTGTTTGGGGGGAAATGCTGCAAACAAAGCAAGCCCTGGTGTTTCGGGCTCCAAGAATCGGGAGCATTTTAGAGCCGGCTGGGCCTGCTGGGCATCTTGTCCAACCCTCGTGTTACACCCAAGGAGCCTGATGCCCAGAGAGGGGAAGGCATTTCGTGAGGTTGCATGCCAGGCAATGGCTGAGCTGGGACAAGCTGCCATATCTGCCTCTCAGCCTGATGCTCTCTCTCTCTCCTCATCTAGGACCTGAAGCCGGGCAACCTTGCTGTGAATGAGGACTGTGAGCTGAAGGTGAGTGGCCCAGGCAGGGCCAGCTGGGCTGGGGTGGGCCCCTCTCCCGCGGGAGCCTCCTGTAGCTGCTCCAAGAGACTCCTCTTCAGCAAGCTCCTCCTTCTCTATGTTCCCCGAGTCACAGATCTTGGACTTTGGGCTGGCGCGGCATGCAGACGCTGAGATGACGGGCTACGTGGTGACCCGCTGGTACCGGGCCCCTGAGGTTATCCTAAGCTGGATGCACTATAACCAGACTGGTCAGTGGTCAGCTGCCTGGGGATGGCCTTCTCTGGGGGTCTTCTCTGGAAGCTTCCCAAGGCCATCTTGGTTACTCTGGGTTGAATGACCTCTGGGTTGTGGTCAGCAGTCCAGGTGACACCTCCTCCCCTCCCTTGGCAGTGGACATCTGGTCTGTGGGCTGTATCATGGCGGAGATGCTGACGGGGAAAACGCTGTTCAAGGGGAAAGATTGTATCCTTTGCTGGAAAAGCCAAACTCCACCCAGGGATTCATTCCTTGAACAGACACTTTCTTATTTAAATCTCTTTTTTTTCTTAATGTGGAAGAGATACGTGCTCACTGTAGAACAATTTTAAAGTGCAGATAAGCAAAGAGATAAAAAGTAGCCACCTGTCACTCCACCACGGTGGAGGAAACACTTCACGGTTTGGCATCACGCACTAATTGAGCG
>VMDR010005145.1:0-53813 GCA_007922815.1 Macrotus californicus | reverse complement strand
TGTTGTGTTCACAGGGAAAATGTAGATTTAATAGTTTAAAATCCTATTTTTTTCTCCATAACTAAAATACATCCAGCCTGATTTTCTCAGGCTTTAGAATTTTTAAAGACTTTTTTCTTAAAAGTTGTCCAAAATTAACATTTTGTTGGTTTTTAAAATGTCATAGGTACTCTCTCTACAGGCCATATATTGGTAATATATACAAATTAAAGTGATACTTTATAATAAAATGACGAATTATACAATGAGAGCTCCCTAAATTCTTAGTTTAATCTTGTAGACTAAATGTGACTGTGGGATCAGCCAAAATTTAACTTTGGTAAAAGGCTTGTTTTTATAGCCGAAATCACATTTTCAGATACATGTTTATTAAGGAGTTTTTGCCAACAGACTCCCAGTAAATAGAATTAGACTCAAAATTTTAGTAATATACAAATGTACATTCTCTTCCTTTGTATTCATATATTTAGTTAATATGGGAATACTACCTGATTTTCTAAATTTGGGATTCATAAAGGGTACTCCTCCCTGTTAGTGCAATAAATTTCACTGCTTTTCCCTAATATATATATGACAAGTATTGAAGTCTGCTTTATATTTTTCATTCATGTGTGCGATTTGGGGTTTTGTTTGCTTTTTGTTTTTTTAGAAATAAAGACTGCTTAGAAATTATAGTTTGTATGATTGATTAGGAAGAAAGCTTTTTCTCGGGGAAAGAAAAACAGCTCTGGATTTTTTCCACCTCTGTTGGTACATAAACTAACATACCAGTTCTGTGTTAAACTGGGTATATTGCCCCAAAATAAGTCAGGTTTAAATACATATGGCAAACATTTCACATTAGCAAGCTGGCTCTTTAGCTTCTAAATTTATGGTTTCTGTTTTTGTTATAAAGAATTTTAAGTTTTAGAAGCTTATTAGAAGTAAAAAAATACAAACAGGCCCAGATAGAACAAGTGAAGCGCTACCCATTCCATGAATTGTGCGTTTCGTGTACCGAGATAAGTAATCAGAGACACCTGAAACTTAATTTGTGCTTTTTTTTTTATATATGCACTTATGGTTTCCAGCTATTTCCTCTTAATAAGCTTTAGCAAGGGATATCCTCTAGTTGACTCTTGGCCCTTTTTGAATAACATGAGTGGACATTTTAGAACTGACATGAAGATGTAACTTCTGAACTCCTCAGTTTTGACAGGCACTCGCCTCTGGCCAGGGCAGCAGCCACTCCTGGATGAAGATTGGTAGTTGGGAAGAAAGGGTGTAGCCATAGACACTGGCATCTGGATGATGGGACTTCCCAGCACCACTCCACAAGCTGCCACTCTCGTCTAAATCTAACCAATGCCATTGTTACAAAAAGCCTAAATTTTGTCAATAGTGATGTGTTTACTGAAGGGTTGGTTTGAGCCAGATACAGCTGATGTGCACATTTTGTTTAATCCTTGGGGACAACATACTGCAATGATTTTCACACTCTTCGGCACCTTGTTCAAAGGAAATCTTTCATAAGGTGTGCAAGCCAATGCAACAGTTACCAAGTGAGCGGCTCTGGCTGAAGCCAAAGTGAGGGGAGGGGATGCAATGCTGTCGGACCTACAGATTGTCCCAGGGAAGGAGCTGCTCCCGCTCAGGTGGATTGGGGGGCTGCAGAAGATGGTGGGTCCATGAAGAGCTTATTTTAGTAGCTAATAACTTGTTTTTACCATTTGCATAGATTCTTAAAACTTGAGTTGCTCTCTCCTAATATCAAAGTGATCTTTTTAATGTGTTTAATTTATTTCACTGTTCTTTCGTATAACCAAGGTTGTTCAAGGTTACAGCAACAGCCAATGACTCCTTTTATAGTCACCTGTTTTGTTTTTACTTTGCTTTCTACCTTTTATCTTCAGTGCTCCTTCGGCATGGCCTTTGGGGGTGCTCAGTAACTAGAGTAAGTTTTCAGAGCAGTAAGAAGCTGTTTCACCAGAAGCCTCAATCTTCAGGGCTGGAAAGAGACTCTATTCTAGGAACCCCTCTTACCCCACCTCATCCAATATATTTCTCCCCTCGCAAAGCTGCTGTGGACACGGCCAACCCACAAGCAGGAGCCTTGACGAAGAAACTTGTACTCAAGTCCGGCCAACCCGGGACCGTCTTAGCCATGGCTATTTATATAGATTCTTTGCCTGTGTATTGATTCAGTCACACCAACTTTGAGAGCTGCTTAGAGTTCTCAGAGCTGCTGAAGAGGTGGGGCCACCTGAACCAAATTGCTGGGTTTGGAAATCTTAAATGGAGATGGTTTTAAAGAGTAACTGAGACTGTGAGTGCACATATATAAGCGCTCGATAAATGGTAGTTGTTAGGAGGCCCCATGCACACTTTTCCAAACGCTGGCCGTGCCCTGACGGGGCAGCCTCTTCCCTGTGGACAGTGGGAGCAGTTGCAGTATTACTTTTCACACACCCTTATTTCAACCCGCCAGCTTAATAAGAAAGAGCATTTATCATGTGCTCAGCACATGATAATTACATCAACAACTCCTTGCAATGCAATGGGGTAGACAGTGTCCTCGTTCCCCGTATAAGGAAACCAAAGCCGAGCCGGCAAACGTGTGCTAGGTTAATGGGAAGGAGAACAGCAAGCCTGGAGGGCGGGTTGTGCCAGTGGTCAATCAGCATTCTGTGTGGACTGATGTTTTAAGGCCTCACTTCACTTAAAACTCTGAGTTGCCAAAGAGCCTTTAGAATTCCCCCTTAAGTTTTTATGAACTCAGTGAGGATGTTATGGCAGTAGGTAATACCCATTTGTGTTTTCTAAGAATTATTTAGTGAATATGAAGGAAATTGGCTTCTATTTTCAGTAAATAACAACTGTATTTGAATGCCAATGACATGTAATTAGGTATTCCCAGTTTACTTGGGTCAGATATTATAATCAAGGCAAAATGAGATGTGGTTTATATTCATACATTTGCATAGGCCAATTAGCTCACTTGATTGGGTCATAATTCTAATGAGGCCAAGGCCGCAGATTTCATGCATGTGCAGCCCCAGAGACCTTCCTGTACAAACCATGCCTGGCCTTGTCCAGTTATCTTTTTAATGTGTGTCTTCAGGATCTGGCTCAGAGGGTGATGGGCACAAGGAAAAAACATCATCTCCATGCACAGAAAATCCAAAGGATGTACTCTGTATCAGTGGTATATTGAGGGAAATTGTTATGGCTTCTTATTCTCAGGTCAGCTTTGGCTCATTGCAAGATATTAACTGCTTCCTATAATTGGTTTCGTTTGCTAAAGGATTCAAACCTTAATTTGAATCCTTAATTTATACAGCATTGCAGTTTCCATCTGTTGCTTATTGCCGAATAAAATGAGTGTATACCTCATTTTAGTCATTTATAGGGAAAAATGATATCATCAGGTATGTTGGACCTGAAATAGTTTTTTTTAAAAAAATACTTTGAATATTTATTGTAGTGGTAAGTAAAGGAAGAAGTGCAGAAGAATACAGATACATTTCAGTTGCCTCATTTAAAGCGCACCAGTGCTTTCTGAAGCTCTGCAAGGCAACTGAACCTCCCACTTGCCTATCCCTCTTGGTCAGAAGCAACCCTCGTGGAATCAGCTCATACACGGGTGATCATTTTGAAAACTTTTTTTGCCATGTACTGCTTTTCAGTGGGAAATGTGAAAATTATTAAGACTGCTTTTGTTTTTCACTTTCTTTCTACAACCAATAAGCTGAAAATAATGTGCTGGCTCAGAAGAACTAAAGGTCGGTTGAAAACGCCGGCACCTATTGTTTACTGCAGAGAGTGAGACAGGCAACCATTTCAGACACTGCGAGCTATTTGACTGTGAGGGAGGGAGAGAGGGAGGGTCTCCACGTGCCATCAAATTAGAGAAATAGTACCATTGTCAACAGTTTTCATGTTCCAGGCTGTTACACCTGTAGTCTGGCAAACAGTTCATTTTTCAGTCATTTAAATAGCTTTGATCAATATTAATTGACCATAGAGACTTGGGTTTATTTCTGGGCTCTCTGTTCTGTTCCATTGGTCTATGTGTCTGTTCTTATGCCAGTACCAAGCTGTTTTGATTACAGTGGCCTTGTAATACAGTTTGATATCAGGTATTGTGATCTCTCCTGCTTTGTTCTTCTTTCTCAAAATTGCTGCAGCTATTCAGGGTTTTTTATGGTTCCATATACATTTCTGAAATGTTTGTTCTATATCTGTGAAATATGTCATTGGTACTTTAATAAGGATTGCATTGAATCTATAATTCGCTTTGGGTAGTATGGCCATTTTGATGATGTTAATTCTTCCTATCCATGAGCATGGTACATGCTTCCATTTGTTTGTGTCTTCCTTAATTTCTTTCTTCAGTGTTGCATAGCAGCACAATTTACAATAGCCAAGTGCTGGAACCAACCTAAGTGCCCATCAGTCAATGAGTGGATCAAAAAACTATGGTACATTTACACAATGGAATTCTACGCAGCAGAGAGAAAGAGGGAGATCCTACCCTTTGCAACAGCATGGATGGAACTAGAGAGCATTATGCTTAGTGAAATATGCCAGGCAGAGAGGGACAAATACCATATGATCTCACCTTTAACTGGAACATAATCAACAAAAGAAAACAGCAAACAAAATACAACCAGAGACATTGAAATGAAGAACAATCTAACAATGGCCAGAGGGGAAGGGGGAGGGAACAGTGGGGGGAAGGGTTTCCAGGAAACACTATAAAGGACACATGGACATAACCAAGGGGGAGGGTGGGAGCAAGGGAGGGAGGTGGGATTGGCTGGGGTTGGGGGGGGAGGAGTGGTGGGGGGAAAATGCAGACAACTGTAAATGAACAACAATAAAGTAATAAAAACAATAAAAATAAAATAAATAAATCGCTTTGATCAGAAACAACGTATTCAGGGAGCAAGAGTAAAACCCTCCCTGCATGTGGGTCAGATAGGATCAGCATCAGGAGGAACTCCAGGGTCTCCAGGAGCCAGCCCTGACGCCTGCTTTTCATAGCGTTCTCTAGGGGAGCCCTGGATGCGGGTTTCGCGTCATCGTTTCCTGCACCACAATCCCTGATGCTGTGTGGCCTCTACTTACAGTGAGAGACCCTCTTCACAGTCAGACCCTCAGAACACTGGCAAATGAAGTGTGCTGAGAAAAGATTAGAAAAAATCTCCATTAAGCTTTTGTTTAGGACAGTAGAGGTTTGAGTCCTTTGGCATTATCCAGAGTACGATCTATTCCTGCAATTAACCTTTTTCATCTCATGGCACAAATAAACTAATTATTAAAATTCTGCAGCACGCCAAAAAATACATTTTCTGCTGATCTGACAGAAAAAAGGTGTAATTTTGACTCATCCACACCAGGCAGCTATTGTTGTGTTGGCTGTTGTCAGTTTTTATGTGACAATCAAAGGGACAAGAGGTCAGTGGCCCTGACCAGTCAGGTATTGCCTGTTTTAAAACTACTTCTGGCGCACTGGTTGAAATTGCTGCTGTCTTCCAATGAACAGAGGGTCACCGTGCAGATCTTACATGAACTGGTTTTTGAGCTGAACTCAGAGGTAGCATTGGAACCACCACAGAGGATGAGAGGGAAGCACGGGCAAGGCTTCAGGCCTGGTGCCGCGTTCCAGAAACTTCAGTGTTATGTGTTCTATGTATGAGGTTTTTTATGTTGAGTACATTTTTTGAAAGAGATACGCCTTTTACAAAGTTTAAACACTCCCAAAATATCCCAATCATTTCACACAAACACTCCTAACTTCTCTGAATTTTCAAGTTCTGTGGAATTATTGTTATAGCCATTCGACATCACGGTCATTGTGATCGAGGGGGATGCAGTAGTCACAGCGAAGCCTCTCTTCCAGCAGTTGAAAAATAATGACCTGATATCAATTTGAATTACTCGATTTGGACTTTCTAAATTTTTTTTTTTTAACAATTCAGAGTTTGTTGACATTCTTTCAAGCTTTCGTTGCTGAACACTGCTATGATGAATCGCCTAGGTTACAGCTTCCTTCTGCACATGTGTCCTGGTAAGATTGGGGAAAAGTGAATTTTGTGGAAGTGCTCAGGGAGCCAAAATGGGGGTCAGAAACTACCCCAAGACTTTTAAAGTGAAAAACCCTAAACGAAAGACCTAGCAGACCCAGCCACCACTTAGGGCCTCTGATAAACGCAAATCCCAGACTTCCTTTTTCTCCTGCCACAAATGTCAGAGCCGCCTGGCGTCTGAGTGCGTTGCATTCTTCCCCCCTTTCTGTACAGCTCCTCTTGGAAAGGTCAGCTTATCCCTTCGGGAGAAATCTTTTCTTGCAAATTGGAATGTTTGCGCACATAACTAGAGGAAATGTTGAACATTTGCCTTGATGGGACAGCAGTTAGTCCAATCCAGTGGAATCGTTCTTTTTCCGTTTGTCTGCCTGTTTGCACTTCGCAGGCACCAAGTTACGGGAAGCAACTTGGAGGCACTTCTTTCTATGGAATCAGATCATCCTGTCCACAAAAGCAGCCAACGCCTTGGGCTTCCGAAAGGCAAGCTATGTTCCGTCTTTTATTTACTTGAAGGGACTCATTTTCTGAGAGGCTGTTGTGAATAAAGCAGTAATTTTCCACAGCCTATACATACTGAAACCCTGGAGAAGGGTGTGTGTGTGGGGGAGTAGAAAAACGAGTGACTGCTACAGGACCTCCTGGTTTACCTCTGCACGAATTTGTGTCAGTGTGGATAGAGTATGCAGTTAGCTTTGTTTGAAAGAAAGATACGGGTCATTAAGAAAATGAAGCAAGTTCCCATTCATGACCAGCAGCCTCCAATTTGATAATCAACATAAATACTTATGGTTCGTGGAGAATTCATCTTTCCAGAGCATCTTGCTTTGATAAAGAACAGGGCTGAATTTGTGTGGTTATATTCATTTCTGTAGCAACAAGTGGAGATCAACCCCTCCCCCCCTTATAATTTTCCTTAAAGTAAAAATGCATTGATTTAGCAATGGCTCAAAATAAACACAAGGAGGGACTGTAAGGAAGATAACAGCATCTACGTATTGGTTTGGGCTGGTCTACAGGAAGGGACCTGAGTCAGCATGGCTCATTATCTTGGGACAGTTCCGGTTATTCACCTCCCAAAATAGTTTCCTTTTCATTTCAGCCAAATCCCGGTACTGCTAAGTGCCAAGTGCCCACGTGTGTTCCAGTGGAAGCAATGGCCTTTCAGAGACAAACTGCCTCTCTCACGTACATCTTCGGGCCCTACTTCCTATTCCTTTTCATTTTCTCAAGGGCTTCCCTCCTTCAGTTCATTCTCTCTCCTAGGTCATCAATTTCTTTCTCTTCTTTGGCTCATTCACAAAGTATGTAAATGTGCTCTATCTCCTCTCAATATTGAAAAATAAAGCAAACCCCTGTAATCCATAGCCCCTTGTAACTACCACCCACTTCCCTACTCCCCTTTACAGTAAAACTTCAAAAATTAGCTACATACATCAATTTCTACTTTCTTTCTTCTAGCCACTGCCCCCCCCCCGCACCCAATCTGTCTTACATTCCCATTTCTCCAAAGGAAAGGTCTTGACCATCATGAAGACTTTGTGGTCAAAGCTAGTGGACACGTATCTGTTCTCATGTTACTCAACTTCATCACAGGATCTCAACGCAGTTGAACAATCTACTCTTGAATTGCTCTCCCCCTTGGTTTTCCTAATACTACATTCACCTAATTTACCTCCTACCTTTGGGTTGCATTTTATCAGACTGTTTTGCTGGGTCTTCATCCTCTGTCTAAATGTGGAAGTGTCCCTCCCGGACTCAGTCTTTGCCCTTCTCTTCTTTTTCACACTCTCCCGGGATGATGTCATCCACCCCATGATTTCAACAAGTATGCACATGCTGAAGGACCCCAATTTTATAGCTCTCCCCTGACAACTCTCATGATTTTCATATATAGAGACACAGATGCACTTGACATTTCCACACAGATATTTAATAGACATCTCAGATTTATTTTCCCAAACTTGTTTTTTTCATCCGTGTATGTTCTCAGTCCATGGCACCACCATGGACACAGGTGCTCAAGCTAAAAATCTGAGAGTCTTCCTTAAACCCTACCTCATACCTTCCCCATACCTAGTCTATCAACAAATCACAACAGTTCTACCTTCAAAGCTGTAACTTCAGTTATTCACCTTAATCTCTATATCCACTCCTGCCTCAAACTGTCATAATTACTCACCTGGACTATTTACAATAGACCCCCAATAGACCTCTAACTGGTCTCCTTACTTCCGGCCACTCCTGCCTGCTCACTACAGTGCATTCTGGGGGGAGGCAGAGGAGGAAGCCAGATTATATTGGTGTTCTGTTTAAAGTCCTTTACTATTTCTTACTGCTCTGGGAATAAATTCAAGCCAACCCAACCCTGGTTACATAGCACCATATGAACTAGTTTCTTGTTCACCTTTCCAGACTTTCCCTTCCTCCTCACTCTGCTCCGGCCACACTAGCCTCCTTGATGTCCCTATGACATGTTGACCCTTTTTCTGCCTCCTGGCCTTACATTTGTTCTTTTTTGCAACATTTTATTCATGATAGTTTCATGTGACCAGTTCTTCATTTGTCAGTTCTAATGTTATTTCTTTAGAGGTGTTCCTTTCCTTTACCCTGTCACTCTTGGTTAAAACACCTTATTTATGTCCTCGGAAGCACTTACCGCTATCTATTGGGTTGGCCAAAAAGTCCATATGGTTTTTTCCATAAAATAAAAGACACAATTTTCACTTTCACCAATAACTGTGTCTATTTGGATATTTTGAGTATGTTGACTGTCTCCCATGTGCTTTAGGGTTCACTGATTGTTCTCAATTAATATTTCAATTTGATCACTATCGACTTCAACTGGTCTACCTGACCACAGAGGAACGTCCAGCAAGGAATCTCCAGCGTGAAACTTCACAAACCACACTTTACAAGTTCAATCAATCACAGCACCTTCTCCACACATTGCACAAATCTTTTTTTTTTTTTGCTTTTCAGTTGTGTTTTTACCTTTCTTGAAATAATAAAGCTTAATATGCCAAAAAGGTTGCATATTTTCTTCCATCTTCAATATTAAAATGGCTACACAAAAATTCATCAATTTTGATTTTTTTTAATGCACGCTGATATAACTACTGTCACAATACAATCTAACAAAACTGTTTTGAATGAAGTAAAAGACAACTGAGCACTACCAGAGCCAGCTTACGAAAAAAACCAATCAAATTGTTTTGACCAACCCAATAAAATGATCTTGTGATTTGTTGGCATGTTCTGTCTTTCACAGGCTGAATGTACATTCCCTGAGGGCAGAAACTGTCTCCTCCACTACTGAAGACAAACTCAGTGAAGTAGTGTGTGAGCACCAAAAAGAATTTATTGGATGGATTATTTCATTCATCAGCTATTGTTGGAACCCCTCCAATGTGCCACATACTCTTGTGAACAAAATAGTACACAGATTCCTAAACTCTGAAAGCTAATGTGCTAGTGTGGAGTGGGCAATAGCCAGGATATAGTAGGTAAAAATACAGTGTTATGTTTAAAGGTGGTAAGTGCTGTATGGAAGATGAGTTTCTGGGTGAGAACTTAGGATCTTCTCCAGGTCTCTTCCCTTCGTGTGGTAAAGTGGAAAAGACATTTGCTTTGCAAACACTTGAAATCCCAGTTTCTAGAGCTGAGCTATGACATCCTGAGCAGTTCATCTCTTCAAGGCTCAGCTCCTTCATCTGTAAAATAGAATAGTACCCACCTCACAAGGTTGGTGTGAGGAATAAATGAATACAGATAAAATACTATCTCACCCCTCCCCAGCCACCCACCCTCACCCTATTATTCCAAGGGGAAGAGGGCTTATGGTACGAGCATACTCTCCCTCTCTGCACCCTTAACATGCCTGGGGAAAAATGCCCAGCTCAACTTTCCTGAAAATACTCAACACATCCTTATGGAATAAATATGTGGAAAAACAAGTGTATGGGTAATTTAAAAGCACACAAACAACCAAAACTACTTTTACTCACAAACAATGCTTTTTAAAAGACAGTAGGACATCCTCACCTATGTTAAATAATTATTTTCTTTCTCATTTCTTAAAGTAACCTCACTTTTTTTACAGATCCCAACTGCTAACCATGGAAGGAACTGCTGCCCATTTAATCTTTGTTATATATCACAGTAAAACTGCAGAGGTAATTATTTTATAGGAGGATAAAACATTCACTTAACTGGAAACACTAATCTTTATTTTCATCATGCTGAAATGTGTGGTTACAAACAGTTCCCAAGAAAACACTAATATATAATAAGCAAAAAATAAGTTAGTACATTGTAAACCTACATACGGTTTCATCAATTAACAGGTTTAAGAACAAACAAGCCATTTTAAGACTTTGGAGCTACATTTAATAGAAAACTGCAAACACTCAAATCTTATCAACCCCCAAGTAAGGTACTAAAGGACTAGTCAAGACTTCCTCAACCCAAGGACACAAACACGTGTTTCTTTTTGGTTACAGGTCCCTGCTATGCACAAGACCATTGGAATGCTGGAACGATCACACATTTGAAAACGGCACAAAGCAAAGCAAGGAGATAACATGCCAGCCTTACAGAAGCTGTCTGAAAGTGCAAACTTTGCATTTTCTCTTCCTGAACCACTAGGGAAAGAACGGGTACCTCAGACGACACGGCAGGGTCACGAGCATGCTTTCTACACCTCACGGGTGGGACATTTACTTGAATCAGGTCTCCATGCCTTTGAAGATACCTCGGGTCCTCGCTCGACAGTGAACAGGCTTCAACTAAACATAGTGCAAATCAAATACCGAGGAGCAACACAACAGAACAGAGACCGCTCTAGGTCGACCTGCTGTTTCTCCACCTGGCACCACACCACACAGGACAGATTGGCACACGGGAACAACCACTTCTATCTAGGTTTTGATATGCAAGGCGGTGCGGCGCAGTGAATGCAGGGCCACCACACAGCAGCCCCGGAGCAAGGCTCCGATGTTATAGACGGGATCTGTCCCCCCTCTCTGAGTACTGAATGCCCACAGCACCGTGGGGACCACGGGGGCAGCCACGGCCAGCAGATCCACCAGGAAACTGTGGCTCCAGTACTGCCGCCCGACGGCCCCCCGGGCCAGCGGGATGACGCTGTCCAACCTTTCCTCTGCGGAGCCTGCAAAATCCAGCTCTCGCATGAAGCGGTTTGCATGAGCTTGCGGATCCACCGTGGTGTATGGGGTCTCCACAGGAGACAAAAGGATGGCTGAGTTTGGATTCCTTGGGGTTAAATCAACCACTAATGCAGAGAGGGACTCCAGGAAGCTCCCTGTGGAGTCAGCCACAGACTCCTCTGGGGACACTGAGCTCGAGGGGTAGGGGTCCTGGAGCTGGAGCACATACTGAACGAGCTCTGAGACTGCAGGGCTGTAGGGAACCACGTCTGTCTGCACGGCCCGCTCCACCGCCAGGATGCCCTCCTCTGGACCCACCGCCAGGGGGAGGCCCTCCAGGCCCTTCGCCCCCACGGGGGAATGGAGAAGCTCCAGGTGGCCAGCCTCGGTGGCAGTGGCTGTCACCAGCTCATCCAACGAATCTGTGCCATCGGCCACGCTCTCACCCACCAGCAGCTCACTGTCGGCCCCTTCCTCTGTGAGCTGCCCTTCCAGCGACAGCCCTCGTGCCATCTTGCCAAAAGTGGTGTTTCGGGTGAAGCTCTTCTCTGGGGAATCACATGGGAGGTCCAGACAGAGCTCATCCCGCAGGGAGCCACTGTGCGCCATCTCCATGCTCTGAAGGAGGGACTCCAGCTTCTTGTTTTGAATGTTTATGTCCACGAAGTATTTCTGAATGCCTTTATCTTTATCGGCCAGGCTGCTCCTCATGGTTTCGATGACCTGCTTGAGCTGTTTGATCTCTTTCCTGGCTTCCTTGAGGGCCAGCTGGGCCTCTACCCGGTGGCACTCTTCTTCAATCCAGTCTTCCCTCATCCGGGCCAGCTGGGACTTCAGTTCCACAATCTCCGTTTCCCTGGGGTGAGAAGACGAGCAAAGCTGAGAAACAGGTCACCTCGGAGCCAGGTGGCACGCAATTCTGACACATGGCCAAGAGCCCATGCTCTTCCGGTTGAGACAGAGAGGCTAAATCAGTTTTGACATTTCTTTCTTTTGCAGGTATTAGCCATGAACGTGCCCCCCCCATCCCAACTGTAAAATGGCTCAAGTAATCATAGTAGAATCAGAATAAAAAACACCGCTATTGCTTTTTTTAGTGCTTACTGCATGTCAGACATTGCGTTAAGTACTTTACAAGCATTATGCCCTATTCAATACGTATTCCTTGAAATTTTATTATTAGAACACATTAGAGTCTCTTAGCTTTATCTCTATAGCCTGTTCTTTCATATTCCTAGACTCTGTGGAAGCAAAGTCTATTTCGCTTTTCATCACCTATCTAAGGAGGCAGAATTGTTCTGCCCATATTCCAATGATAATTAAAAAATAAATCATATAATGCTACATATTGCAAGGACTTTGTGGAGCGTTGAGTATTCAATCTCCTCTCAGGCAAGAGGATACTGGGTCCATCCTACACTGAAGAGAATATATCCTATTTTCTTAGACCCTTCGCAGGACTCCATTTCAAGATCTTAGGTGAAAACTTCTTCCTTACATATAATTCCTTCATTTGGCCTCCCATTCTCAGTGGATATGAAGACCAGGCGGTCAGGATCCTTATATGTATGAAGCGATGTTGTTAGTATCACCGCTTTTAGCTTACAACTGAATTTTCTCCAGTTTCACTTCCTTCATACCTCCCTCCTGTGACTGCTCGAACCCTCCCACGGTTTCTTTACATCATAAGCCAAAGGTTTCCACAAAGTACAGTCCGACTCATGGCAACCTTAGCCGGGGCTCACACCTACCCTGGCCAGAGCTCTGCTCGGCTACCCCAAAGTGTTCCAGGGAAAACCATCCAGCACAGAATCTGGGCTGCTCTAAGATGTCAAAGGTCTTTTCTGTCTGAGATAAGATCTCTTAAGCATGGGGCTGCTTTGTTTTGTTTTGTTTTGACCTTAACACTTGGCCAAGAATAATGAACCTCTTCCTTGAGCACAGAAATAGCTTGCAGGAATCACAGCGCACACAGCCAGCCCCTCTCTCACAGAAGCACACAGAGCTTAACAGGGGCTCATTGTGTGTGACCCATTCTGTGGGAAGTGTGGCTTGTTCATCTGTGTCCCTGACATTTAAAAATAGTCAGGCACACACCCAGCTCCTCATGTCAAAGCTGCACACACCCAGAAAAAGCAGGCAGTGCCCTCTAACCTGGGGGGGGGTGTCCCCTCAACTCCTGAAACAGCCAACTCTTTTGGGAAACTGATTTATGAAATATGACAAAAAGGAAATAAAATCACATTTCTTCTTTTCTATTTTTCTAGAGGGTGGTTTCATGTTTCATCTTAGAGGAAAAAAACTGTCCTAAACCACCACATGTAAGGATTGAGGGTTCACCTCTCATGCAGCCGGCGCTCAGATTCCTTCAGCTTGGTCTTCAGGTGTCTCACTGTCACCTCTTTCTGCTGCAGAGGAGTCAAATACTGCTCTGGATTTGGGGGCTTGACACCATGATTTTCACCACAGGACATGTACCTCCCGGACCGCCTGAAAGAATACAAGTCATGACATTGTGCCCATTTCCTTTTGTGTGAAAAGCTAAGGTGCAGAGAACAGCTTGAGAAGAAATGGCCGTGTGTTGGGGTCTTACACCTGTCACGTGTGACCTCACTGTGAAAGGGGACAGTAACACTCCTGCCAGTCTTAGGATGTTCATTACTTGGAAAGTCGGGGTGCTGTTTGTGGAGGGTGACAGGGGACAGGGAGGATTTTCTGTGGCTTCCTAAAGGTCTCATACAGAACAGTGCACAATTGTCCACCGGCCTGCCCGTCGGTTCAGAGTAACCCGCTGCTACATGAAAGGACAATGAGTGGGGACGGGAGGGAAGGGAGCGAGATGACCTAACTTTCCACACAATGTGCCCCTGAGCTCCTGATTGTTATTAGTTGAATTCAAATTGTTCTGGAATCAGTCCCTGGAGTGAGTGTGCTGATTTGGTGGAAAGTTTCCTTCTTCTGACGGGAATGAGGCTACACCGCTCTTGCCAGAATGTGCTTTGTAGGAGAAGCGCCCCATGTTCTAACCTCCCCCCCACCCCCACTGCAGCTGGAATCCGGCCCTTCTCAGGCCTGACCAGGAGCCCGGCTTCCCTCCTGTGAGGGCTGACTGACAGAACAGGACGCCCAGAGGACGAGGGCTGAAGGAGGGCGGCTGGCAGCCTCTTCTCTGACTCTGGACCCAGCCCAAGCCACTGCGCTTGCCCTGCGCCCCCTGAGTCTGCACCCCTTCCACGATGGTCTGAGTCCAGTTCCCAGGCCCCCAGTCCTCCTGTCAGGGCCCATTTGGATGTGCAGTTTCTTCTTTCTGCCTCCCCACCCCCACCTCCACCCCCACCCCCTAAGGTAAGGACTAACTCCTTCCTTACTTGACCTTCAAATCTCATCTCAATTTCACTTTCTCAGGGAGGCCTCCTCTGATCCCTCCAGACTGCAGATGGACCCCCTAGCCACCTTTACATGCTCATATACTTGCAGAATAATGTGAATGGGAGTTTCTAAAATTTGATTGATTGATTTTAGAGAGAGAAGCAAAGAGAGAGAGAGTGATTTGTTTTTCCACTTGTTTACGCACACATGGGTTGTTGACTCTTGTGTGTTCCCTAACGGGACGAAACCCACAACCTTGGCATGTTGGGAGGATGCTCTAACCAACTGAGCATCCTGGCCAGGGCATCTTATAGTGTTTTTGCCATCAGATGAGTAAGGTCTTTCTTCTCCTCTGGGTGGTAGGCAAAGAGACCATTTCTGCTGTTCACTGCTCTGTTCCTGGCACTACACCCAGTACCTGGCACAACGTGGCACTCAACACATGGCTGGTGTTTGAACGGACACATGAATGATTCCATTTTTTCTCCCTGTCCAGTCACTACTCGGACTGCTGAAACTTATAAAGGATTGTGGCTCATGTTCTTTCTGTAGCAGTCCTTAAACAATCAGCTGAGTGTGGAAACAGAAGTGTCTTATTGCAGAATAAGGCAGCAAATCAAGAGTTGCACAACTTTTTTTTTTTTTTTTTTAAAGAAAACTTACCACGTAGGACAAACTAGGAACCATGAACTGGAAGACGATCAGTACAGACTCACCTCGTGATTGGGCTGCAGTCGCTTCCTTTGTAGGAGCCTGAGTTGCTACTGCTTGGGGAAGAAGGTGCATAGCTGGGGTGGGTGTTCACGGGACTCAGCTGGTTCCTACAGAGCATGGGCAGCAGGTCCTTTTCCCGTGGGGACGGCGGGCTATTGCCAGACTTGTGCGATGAAGCTCCATTACTCCGCCCGTGGGGACCTCGACTGGGGAAAAGCAAGAGACAGTGTTAAACCCCTTGGGGCTACTGGTGCCCAATGCTAATGCTTTACTCCTTAGAGCTACTTACCACTAAGGGAACCCAGCTTCTAGTGTGGAAGCGGGCGACATCGTAACTCGTGCCAACTGCCCTTACCCCTTTCTTCCCACCTGCCTGGTACTTCCTCTCCTTGGGCCGTCAGCACAGGTAATCAATCCCTCCTCTGCTGCCCTTTTCAATGGTTTCTAACCGCAGAGCCTGTTTTGGATTAAACCCAGCTGCCCGCTAGGAACACAAACCATGTAAATATTGATTTGGTTTAAGTCCATTTTGGAGGCTGTTTTGAAGATGTGGTTTCTGTTCCAGTGCACCTGTTTCAGCTTTAAAATAGTTGTGTTTGGTTCAGGTTGGGGTAAGAAAATTGGAAGATGGGGGTGGCCCATAAAGGAGAAGATAGGACAGATAAACAGAGCCCACATAAATGAATTGAGTCCATAATTTTAACCACCTATTTCTTTCCTTCCTTGATAACTTAGTATAACCTTTATCATTTAACTGATGACATATTCTAATAGCCCCCTCTTCATTCCCTGGTCTCTTGTCTTGCCCCCTCTAGCAAGAAGCTGACCTGTGGCTGGAGTGGCCCTTCTGAAATGGAATTTGAAAATCACTGCGCTCCCCAAGGCCATTCACTGGCTCCCCACTGCCTCCAGAATAAAGGGCAAACTCCTTAACAAGCGCAACAGGTCCCGCTGCCCTGTCCCGTCCACCCTCTGCCACTTCCCCTTCTCTCGCCATCCCAGCCTTCTAGACGACTTAGTTTCCTGCTGATCCACACTCCCCATCATCTTTACATATATATATTAGATTTATTGTATTTATGTGCAGAGAGAGGGGGAGGGAGGGAGAGAGCAGGAGAGAAACATCAATGTGTGGTTGCCTCTCACACGCCCCCTACTGGGGCCCTGGCTCGTAACACAGGCATGTGCTCTGACCGGGAGTCAAACAGCAACCCTTTGGTTCACAGGTGAGCACTCAATCCACTGAGCCACACCAGCCAGGGCTTTCTTTATATTTTTAAACTTATCATTTCCTCTTCCTAGAATACTCTCCTTCTGCTCCCTACCCTAAGCCTCAGAATACCTCCTACTTTGAAACTGATGGGAACCTACTCCAGGCAGCCTTCTCTGGATTCTTCCTTCCCAAGGCCGGTTCAGGTGCCACTCCTTGGTGCTCCCTAATACTCCATGCAAGCCTCCATTGTGAAGCTCACTGCACTGCATCACAACTGCAGACTTGCTTGTCTGTCCCGCTGGACTAGGGCATGCTGAGGGCAGGAACAGAGCCTCATCTTTTATATCCCCAGGGCCGCCTGGCACGTGCCAGGTGCTCCTTAATGACTGATAACTGAGTAAATTGGGTTTACCTCTTGGCACTGCCACTTCCTAGGAACTTAGGCAAGTAAGCCACTCAGTGTATGGGGACCTATAATAACTTATCCTGTCTTCCTCACAGAGTTGAATGTGTGTAAGTGCATTTGATAAGCAGTTAAGGGCAATTCAACTGTAGGGCATTATATTATAGAATAAACTTGTTTGGATTTCCCTATTCATCTAGTTCCAGGGGAAGCATATTGAGAATGTTGAAATTACTTAACCAGGATAACTGTTCTGTGTCAGGAAGATTTCTTGATGACATTACAAGAAAACAACAGGGAACGAGACACCTTTCACGGAGCAGCCCTGCTTTCTGACAATCTGCCCCCCGCCCCCGGCCCTTGCCATTCTAATTACAGCTGCATCCAACTGACACGCATCTGAATGAGAAACGTGTGTCAGTGGGAATGTGAGAGCGCATGTGGGCATATTGGCTCCATAACCACAGTTACTTACTTAAAATCAAATACAATTTCAACCAGCCATTACCCCAGTAAATCACACATAAATGAAACATCACCATGTTTGAAAGTTTAAAAGTTCTTTCCTTTTGAAATCATCCAAATGGACTCTGCCTCCATTTCATGAATAGGGGACACTTTATACAGAACAGATGGGCTGATGGCTTTGTGACAAACCGACGTGAGCAGCCCAGGGGTGGGAGGCCTTGGGGGAGCTGCAAAGAACATGTACTCTGGCTTGGATTCGCTTCTCCATGCTGTGCTGGGAAGTCTGGCACCAACTGATCTACTTCTTAATGTGGCTGTGGGGAATTTGGAGGGTCAGCCAGTACAAGAGGGAAAGCAAAGGACCACCCTTAGTTTTCACCTGGGGGACTCTGTTCCGAGCTAACCTTCACCGAGGACCTTCTGTGACCCTAGCCCGATCCCCGATGCTTCATGAACGTTGTTTCTTGTCATTCTGACCGTCATGCTGTCTAGCTGGTACAATCATTACCTCCTTTTCTTGTTATGTTGAAGTACTCATTCAGTTAAGTAACTGAGGTTCAAGGGGGAAAAAGAAAAGAAAAACTGGCCCAAGGACACACAGATGAACTGGGAATGAAATGCAGGCCTTTTAATTCTACAGAAGTGTCTCCTACTTTGCACAAGTGGAATGTACTCTTGTGGGCTTGTAAGCAGGTATATTAGGTCCTGGCTTTGTATGTGGTTATTACCTGAGGAATTTGCCACTGACTTCTTCAGTGTGGCACGTGCTCTAAGATACAAATGAACTCAGGGGAAGATTTTGTAAGAACTCATCTGCTGTGTAGAATAAAGCAAAAATGATTAAGCTATGAGACATTACTAAAGCACAATCGAATCTTCAAATACATTTTAGGAAGTGATTAGACTGTTTGTAATAGCTTTTACAAAAGAAACTACACGCTTAAAAATATCTGTTCTGTTCCTTGCATTTAGTTTAGTTCCAAAGCTAACACATATGGGCACAAAGTCATCATGGTTGATGATGAAATATTTTCGAAGGAGAAGCAGGGATTCCATATTAGTCACAGCTGTGAACAGGCAAACCCAATGCTGCCCTCCTTAGCCCACCCTAAATCCCCTGGCTTGGGGGACGAGAATGAAGCCCACAGAGAGAAGGCAGAGTTCTGCAGCCCCTGCCTCACTCCTGTAAACATGAAGACAAGAAATGGAAAGTGAGAGAAAGGAAGAAGTGAAGAGCAAACTTCAGAAAGGGCCCAGGGGAACTTCTATTCCCCAGCCATTGTCCTGTACTCCAGGTAACATTCTTACAACACCATCATCACCACCATCATCATGACCATGATCATTGTTCTGGGCTGAACCGTGTGCTCCCCAAATTCACAGGTTGAAGCCCTAACCACCCAGTACCTGAGAATGTGACCATATTTAAAGACAGGGCTTTCAAAAAGGTAATGGAGTTAAAACGGTGCTGTTAGGGTGGGCTCTAATCCAATTTGACTAGTGTCCTTATAAGAAGAGGAGATTTGAACACAGACAGAGAAAGGTCTTGGTGAAGAAACGAGACAAGGAGGCCATCTACTAGCTAAGGAGAGAGACCTCAGAAGAAGCCTATCCTGCTGACACCTTGGCCTCAGACTAATAGGCTCCAAAATTGTGGGCAAGTAAATTTCTGTTGTTTAAGCCACCTAGTCTGCGGTGGTTTGTTAGGGCAGCCCTAGCAAACTAGTACGATCATCATCACCATAATCACGAGCATCAACACCAGCAGCATGCAGCAGGGGTCGTTACTGCCCTATTTTCCGGAAGAGGAAACTGAGCCTCGGGCTCCGGGCCATGCCCCTAATAAACAATGGACACTGAACTCAAGTCCAGGGCTCTTGACTCCAAATCGCAAGCTTTTTTGTTCTTCTCACTTCCGTCTGCCTCTGACTAGACAGGGTTCTAGTTGAAGAAAGAGACTTTCTCAGAAATATCAGCAGAGCTGGCCTTCTAGAGGAAGAGATCATTTGTAAATCTCTAATGTTTTGTTTTTAAAACCACTTATTAAAAATATTCTCACCAACTCCACCTGTTCCTCATTTCTCCCACCTCCCTTTAGCGAATGTTCCTGCCACCCTTCCCCTCAGGAGCTAATTCTCCACAGAGAAAATTCCATTGTTACAGGAGGAAGGAGCCAATTAAAAAGGTCACAAGCTATTATAGACTTTGGCATGAACACTGGCCCATCGAGAGGAGCTGTCCTTGATGCATGGTCCTGGGGAACACAATGATTATGTGACATGCCTGAGCTGTTTCATCACAGAAACCTACGCACGTCATAGTGGTCTGTGACATGCGCAGGTCAGATTTTTTTTAAAAAGTGAAGATAATGGAGAGAACATTGCCCATTTCAATTTCCCATCTATTAAGCATACATTTGATTTGCACATAATTACATTTATCTATTTTATGTGTGACACATCAATTTTTAACCACTTAAGGAAATCATGAACTCCAGATTTGAAATTTTCTCTAAGTCACTCAGTATTATTGACATTACCTTGGAATTGAATCACAAACACAAATTCCTTGGAAATGCTCGATAAAATTGTCTTTTTCTTCATGTCATTTTTTTTTTTTCCCTCTCTGTTCTTTGATCCCTTGTACCATGGGTACGTGTTACTTTCTTTAATGGATTAGATAAGTGGTTTATTCTCAGAGCGAGCCACATCTGATTTACACAATGAATGTTTATATTCATGTCCTCTGATCACAGAAGCACTTTATTTCCAAAACAGATGGTATTTGGGAATAGAATAATTGTGCTTTTTCCACTGTGGACTTCACTCTTTTATTGCAGGTTCCTCTGGCTTCAGCTTTGTTTTTAATAAACTCTACACTGTGGGTCTCAGGTCCCTTTGTAAACATCAGCCAAAGCTTCTGCTTACCCAAGGGGAATGAGAAATGCTTGCTGACTCCTGGAAATGCCAGACTGTAGAAATAAAATAGTTTTTATCCAGGAAGGGACCTCAAAAAATCACATAGTCCAACCTCTCTTATACAAATTTGGACCCTGTGGCCCAGGACAGTCAAGTGACGTCCCCACAGTCCAAAGACAAATCATCCCCAAGTGTCTTGCAACTCATCCGTCGCTTTGTTCAGGTCTCTGCTCAGAGCTTACCCCCTGGCAGAGGTCTCCTGGAACCAGCCTATCTAAAACACACCACACACCCCATAACTCTCTTATTGCTGTTCCCTGAACGTTTTAAAAATCATCGCATCCTTTATGTGCTATTGTCTTTCCCTGCTAGAATGACTATGGTTTCCATGGTGTTCTGGTTACTGCCGTCTCTCCAGAATCCGTCTCACAGTAGACACTCAACAAATACTTGTCGAATAAGCCACTGATGGTAGCAGAGAATCCTGTCCCACCGAACGTGAAAAGAGTCTCCCATTGCCCCTCGTCTTCTCTCCCTCAATCCAAATAGCATCCATGGTGACCCTGGTTGATGCTTACTATGCTCCAAGCACTGACCTCACACTTTACCTGTATTAACCAATGAATCCTCATAACAAGGTGGGTAGGACTATAGCCCTATTTTTATGACAATTACCAAAATTATCTTTATTTTTAAAATTATATTTTATTGATTATGCTATTACAGTTGTCTCATTTTTCTCCCCTTTGCTCCCGTCCATCCAGCACCCCCAATCCCCCCACCATTGTTTATGTCCATGGGTCATGTGTATTCTTTGGCTACTCCATTTCCTATGCTGCAATTTTCATCCCCACAGCTATTCTGTAACTACCTATTGTACTTTTTAATCCCCTCACTTCTTCACCCATTCCCTCACAGCCCCCGGCAACCTGGCAACCATCAAAATGCTCTCTGTATCCATGATTCTGTCTCTGCTCTTCTTGTTTGTTTAGTTTGTTTTTTAGATTCAGATGTTGGCAGGTATGTATTTATTGCCATTTTATTGTTCGTAGTTTTGATCTTCTATTTTACAGATGAGATCATTGAGACATAGAGAAGTTCAGCAACTCGCTCAGTGCTACACAGCCTGTAGGTGAGGCTGACATTCACACCAAGACACCCTGGCTCCACTTAGCTCTTTTGCTCTGTTGCCTCTGTCAGTGGTGGCCACTCATGCCTCCGAACCTGATACTTCCTTCACCCCTTCCCCAAGTGAATGTTGGGGTGCCTAGAGGGTCACTTACACTTCTTTCACAAAGATTAAAGAAAGAAAAAAAAGGAAGCTCAGGTAGTGGAAAGAAAGGGTGAAGTCAGAGTCTTCACAGCTAAAAGACAACAGAGACAGGGGAGGTGGGAGCTAAATATCCAGGTGAGTACGCAGGTGAGTGAGGAAGAGAACGTGGAGTGGACACAGAGCCAGGGTCTGCATGACAGATAACATAGGCCATGCCATGAGACCACAGGAGGACTGGTAGAGAAGAACACTGATTCCAAATCACTAAAAAAACAAACAAAACTCACTCACTGAATAATAATAAAAAACAAATGGGCAGTAAGGTGGGTGACTCTATAGAAACATCAAGTGCAGGGGTAAAGCGCCTTAATCATTACAGAGCAGGAGACAGTGCCTACTTGCGTGAGGAAGAAGACCGCTTGCTTCCCGCAGCAGACATGTGGACCTCAGGGGCGGAAATGCTGCCAGTGCTGCTGGAGGAGCTGAAATCGGCTTCACTACCTGGAAACAACAGAGGAGAGAGATGGTGAAGGGAAGGAAACTGAGAACACGCTGGCCGGTTCCCTGCCCCTCCCAGAGGTCCCTGGCTCCCTGCCTTTGCACTCTAACTCAGCATATGGCAAGATTCCAAGGCTCCCAATCTCTTGTCTGTTTTCCCTGAAGCAGGCAAGAGAAGGCAGAAACACAAGGACATCATTTCCTAAACACAGCTTAGAGGCACAGGAAGGCCGGTCTTCCAGTAGACGGTATACCAACAATGACCCACGTGGCGGGGGAAATGCACAGCCCTCCCTGTGAGTCACACGCTCCCTCAACAGCATCAACACGCGGGCCCAAACTTGGAGCAAAGCAAAAAGCATTGTCAGTCTCAGTAGTTTTTTCAAGACTTTCTCTTTGGGCTTCTGTAGTCAAAGGGCCAGGCTTGCATTTGGCCCCTGGGCCTGGAGACAATCAACCAATGAGAAGCAGTCAGGAAGAAAGCCTGGACTCCAGGTAACTGCCTGGGCCGGCACTATCTGCTTATTGACTTTCTCTTACTGACTGCAGCTGCAGGTTTCCTATAAAGAACAGAGCCTTAACAAAAAGCAGCAATGAACAATTCCAAACAGAATGAAAAAAGTTAACAGTGTTGGAACCTCTGAATTATAGTTAAGTTTGAAATTGTAGGATTTTGGGGAGGGGGCATTGGAGAGAGTATTCCTTAGTTTACAAAGATCACATTACAGTCTTGAGTACAGACTAGCGTTTGGTATGTAATTAGAAACATGCTGTGCGGTAGAAGAATTATAATGAAAATAATCTGTGGATTGCCTGGGGAAATGAAGGCAAGGGGGAGAGAGAGGCAGGAGAGAATAAGTGGGAAGAAGAAAGAGGATTAAACATGAAAAGATGAAATTCCATATGCTTTCAGAAAACAGATCTAGGTGTGCAGTGTCTTTGGCCTCGCCTCTCAGCTCCTGCAACACAATTTCTGCTATCTGCTCTAGGACCAAGAGCCAGCTCACATTTCTGAGCTGAGGAAAATGAGTGATTTAAATCCCTTGAGTTTCTAACAAGCAGTGACCAAGGATTATCATAAAAACTATTTATTGAGTGGCTAGTAGGGTCCAGGCCCTGTATGAGATGCTGTCTATTCTTCATATTTTTGACAACTTTGTAAGGCAGGCATTAATCTCACTCTTCTATAATTGAGACCAAAGCTGATTTACCCAAGACTTGTGAGTGACAAATCCTGCCCAGGACAAAATCCCTGCGGTATTTCTATGAACCATGCTCCGTCCTTAGGAAGGCAGTGGGAAAAGAGGATCATGGGAGAGCTCTAGAATAAACTATATACCACCATCTTGCTAACTGGCAAGGTGAGCCGTAAGTACAAGATGTGGCCAGACTGGCCCACTGGGGAACAGGTCCTGTCACTGATGAATTGCATTAGTTTTGCTAAAGGGGAAGGTAAACAGCAAGACAGAGAGAGAGAAATCCCTCTCTGGCTTCCAGGACCTCTCAGGAAGCTCAGCCTCTTCTGGGAAAGAGATGAAGAACGATCCCTGAGCACATATGACAGGAATGAATTTCACCTCCCAGCAGAATTCTGGGAGGATCAGGGTGGCAATTTATCAGCACAGAATGGGCTATTCCTTCTAGATTCCAGAGACTTTGTCTAATGATATAATGAACTCTAGAAGCCCCCCGGACTTAATTACTTGCTCTGAGAAATGCACTGGATAAACTGTATTTACAATCTCAAGGATTCATGATTGGTAATGGTATCTAGTCCTGACAGCCTCATTTAAACCAGCCTTGTCTGCTAGTAAATTATAGAATCGTAAACTTGGATGGTTTTCAAAAGTAGATATTGTGGCTGAAGTTACCAGGTTTAAGATATTTCTACCCTGGGCGGGTAGCTCAGTTGGTTAGAGCATTGTCCCAATAAGCCAAGGTTGCGGGTTCGATCTCCAGTCAGGGCATGTAAAGAATTAACCAATGAATGCATAAGCAAATGGAACAGCAAATCAATGTTTTTCTCTCTCTCTCTCTCAAATCAATCAATAAATTTTTTTAAAAGGTACTTCCTAATATAAAATTATTACTCTGAAATGCCCAATTTTCATTCCTTAAAAGATACACAAGTCATCCATCATAATTTAACTGTTTGCATAAAAATGGAAATTCTTAAGGAGAAATCATTGCTGAGAATCCATTGTTCCGCACGATGCCTTTGATCTGTAGTAATCATGGTCTCTAACTGAAGGGACAACTTTGTTCTACACTTTATTGCTACCGGAACTAAGTATATTGACTCATGTATTTGCAGGGCCTATGATCACTGTGTTCCTGCACTTTTCGAACCTATCTTCTGCACATCTGAAAGAGATTAGAAGGCTCATTCAGGATACCCAGGAGGTGCATTTGGGACTATTTGAATAGTATGACAGTGAAAAACATATAGGTCACTTCTCCACTACTTCAGTTTATGATTTGAAAAAATATAAACAGTTTCCAGCTTGGTTAATGCAATGTTTTAAAGTCAATGCACTCTACTTAAGGGATACACAGAAAAGTCAGTTTTATTACATCATCTGATTACTAGGCAAGTTAACCAAGAGGAAGGCTGAAGACCTGAAAACCCCCGTTTATCTATTAGCTGACAACAAAGACACAAGGAAGGAGAGGCGCTCTTTATTCGCTTCCTTTAAACAGTGAATGCAACGAGGTTAGTGTTGTGGGTGCTGCAGTTCAATGCTCTTTGGGGTTACTCAGATCAAGTACCTAACCTACAAATACAGGCCCTGAGCCAGACAGCTGGGTTCAAATCCCACCTCTGCTGCTTATCAGATAGAGCACATTAGGCATGTTATTTCTTTCATCTCTCTGTGCCTCAGTTTCTTCATTGTGAAGGGGTCAAAAAGACAACCTTTATTATACTATACATTTCCTTTGTAGATAATTTAGAAAATAGCAATAGCCCAGAAGCAAAAGTGTAGTCTATTCATTTCATCACACAAAAAAATAACTATTGTTAACCTTTGGATATACAACTATTCAAGCTTCATACTTAATACATTATCATGTAACCTAATTGTTTTTCTTTTAATATGTGAATATCTTTAGAGCATATCGCATTTTGTTTCATTAAATCAATGAATATGAAGGCTATTTCCAATTTTCCTACTATTAGTAACAAACACTATGTGCCAGAAACCATCCTAAACATGTTCTACATATTAAACCATTTGTTTCTAATGACAGAACAGCCCCTATGAGATAGGGACAATTATCAGTCCTTTTTACAGGTAAGGCAGAGAAGCTGTGTGACACCAACAAGGGGACACAGCTCCTAAGTGGTCCCAAGATTGGGACCCAGGCCTTCCGACCCCAGGGCCGATGTTCTTAAATACAGCCTGAGTGTTCAATGGCCACCCTTGGGCATACAAATTTATATCCTTGTTTGCTTATTTCTTTAGAACAAATTCCTAAAAGTAGAATTTTTAAGCTAAAGGACTCAATTTAAGCACTTTTCATATTTCAATATTATTAAATATTAAAGGCTTTGAATATTTTAATGTTTAGCGATTGCCCCACTGGTCTGTATGTAGACACCCAACTGGGCATCTCTGATATCACAGGGGACTTGACAATACTTGGACGCCGAAGAGTCATGCTTGAAAAGATAAAGGGAATTTAAAATATGCATATCCAACTCATTTCATCAATACTGTCTTTGTTCCTTATTAATATTGTCTTTGATCAGCTGCTGTGGTTGGTGGAGCAGGGTTCCAGGACTGAGAAGGCAGGATGAACTTGACCTTTAAGATACCACGTGGTGCCAGTTCTGGTGTCTGAGCATCCTGCAGCCGAAGGCATTTCCTACCATAAGCTGTACTCACTGGCCTCCAGAAATTCTGGTGGCTTTTCATTTGGTAGTCTTGCTGAATTCTATTGAGAGGTGTTACTTTATTCATAACGCTGATACTGAGCATTCTCTGCATATGATGGAAAGTCCAGGAATTAGAGAAGGAAAAATGGAAACAAAAAGAGTATGTGAAAAAACTGATGGCTTATTTCTTTAAAAAAAAAACACCGACTGAGATGTGGTCTCTCAGGACATTATTAACTTCGCCTGCTTTCAGGGTACTGTGGAGTTCTCATACATCAGTTCACCAAGGACCTCTGAGAACAGACCGATCCTGACATCTACGAAGCTGAATTAAGCTATTCTAACCAGAGATTGATGCAACCCCAAACCCTCCCTTATCCTTAGGGTGTTATCACAAAGCTATCAAATTAATTCAGGTTGGCCACCTATATCCCCACCTCAAACGGAGGCAGCAAATTAAAAAAGAAAGAAAAAACCCAAAGCCAGTCCCTCATCCCTTCATCCTCTCATGCCCCGTCCCCACACGCGGACACACAGATCTTTTATTTAAAGGTCTCTGGGGAGCAGAGATGAGCCATTTTCACCGAAGCCAAGCAGAGCTATTAGGGAGCAGCTGGGGCAGTGGACAGATGTAATTATACAAGACACTGTAAAAGAAGCTACTCTATAAAGCAGATTCAGAACTGACTCTTAGCTGCAAAGCTTGGGGGTGGGATGGGGGGGAGCAGCCAAGGAATCCAAAAAATGCTTCACAGACAAAACAGGACTTTTGTTTTAGATTCCGCACACTATTCCTTGAACTTGCTTAGGTTATTTATCTCAGAAAGGGAATATTTGATCAAAAGGCCCATCAACTGATTAAAAAAATAGAGAGAGCTATTCTTATGTTTCAAAAGAAGTCTTCCGAAAATTGTAAATATCACTTCCATTTACATCATAATTTCTGAAAAGATTTATCTTCATTCTGATTGATGTGCAAGGAATGGAGCTGCCATAAACCTAACTTTCTCCCTCCCCTTGCCCTCTCTCTAAAATTAAATAAATAAAATCTTAAAAAATGAAATCTAGAGTTGCCCCTGGGTTAGGACCCTGCCTTCGGAGAGCCCCAGGGAAAACGCACATAGATTTACTGCAGCACCATCCTAGCAAAAGCCAGCCCCCGCAGCCAAGTAGCTCTGAAGGCCCAAGAAAGGGAAGGAGGGAGCGTGGGAGAAGGGGCCCAAGAAGGCCAACAGGGTCAAAGGCAGCTCCACCCAGTTCACTCCTTTATCTTGAACTGGCTCAGCCACCTGTCCTGGCAGACACACAGGTAAGCCACCTGCTGACAAAGAAAACAGATCAGAGAAGTGATAAAGAGGTTGTAAAGGGATTGCCAGAGAGGTGGAGGAAGTGGAAATTTCTGATCAGGGCAAAAGTTTATGAAATTCCCACAAGGACCCAGAATGCATTTAGTCTTCCTCTGCTTCACCCCTAGGGGAAATCAAGAGGGTGCGCTGGCCAACCTCGGTAGAGCACAAAGCAGGAGAATGGGTGCTGTTCTGCTTTGTGCATGATCGCCCAACCCCCCAGGGCCTGCTCTCTTCATTAGCTAAAAATAAATATGTGGCCCTGTCAAACTACCAGAGATGGCCAAAAGGAGAATGCTAGAGATCAATCAGTTCAACCAGAGGCCCATCGATGCCTCTTTCTCCAGTTCCCCTGCCATGCACTACCCAGCATCGCCAGAAGGAGGCACCAACCTGAAAACTCACACACCCACAAAGCCAACCTAAAGAAGGCGCTGTAAAGCGAGGCTCTACTTCGCACTAGTTAATGTGCTCTTGGCCAAGTGTTTTTAACCTCTCTCAGCCTTAGTTTCCTCATCCATGTATTACACATGTACATGCACGTGCATATGTGTATGTTTTTAAAGGTTAATTTATTGTTTATTTAACAAGAATTTATTGAGCACCTGCCATGTGCTCGACATGCTCATGAACATTAATCTTATAATTAGTATGAATAATGCAAAGATTCCTAAATCTCACTGTGCATAAGATCACCTGGGAAGTTAATAACAGTGCTGATTTCCTGGCAACATTCACAGAAGCTCCAGTTCAGAAGGTCTGGGGGGAACTCAGGAATCTGAGTTTTTAATAATCTTTAATAATTGTGAGGAAGAGCGTTCCAAAGATAACAGCACCTGGCATCTCTCTCCAGGTCCAGTCAAATACCAGGGCTTTCCTCAGTGGGAAGTGGAAGGTGGGTGAGCAGAAGCTAAGGCACGTAGGCAATCAAGAAAAAGAGTGAATTTACAGATAAAACATGAAGGAGCGAAGAGTTTTGTCATAGAGCGACCTGTCCCCTCGCAGCTTGCCAGGGACGTTTACCTGGGCCAAATGCATTTTCAGAGGATTATAAGGGAAATGGGGACACAGAGAAGGCACAAACTGTTCAAAACTGGGCAGTTCTAGCCACACTCACATGCCAAAACGTTGGTTTGTGAAGCGTGTAGGAGATTTAGCAGTTAATCCTCGATTCGAAAGTCCTCCCAATCCTGTATGAAAGAGGAGGGGCCCCCAGTTTAGAGTAGGGGGTCTCAACCACCATTGGGTAGAAAGAAACCCCTCATGATCCAGCCTGCTCTCCATCTGCGTTATCCCATCATCCCTAACTTGCTGCCTTTGGTGTTGTCAATGTGTCCATGGCTGACACGCTGAATGGCACCAAAGGAACCTGCGTCATCTCCCACAATGAGTCAGCACTGGGCACAACCCCTTCGGCAGGTTAGCTAGAAGGCAGCCCTGTCCCCTGCTGCCCTTCACTGAGCAAGTCTGGGAAGGGTTCCATCTACAGTGTCCATGAACTTCATGCACATCGATTATTTTAGGGTCCTGGTAAGAACAAAAACAAAAACACCCTGAAGAATTTGTTAGACTCTCATACGTTCTTTCCCTTTGACATCTCGTCGAATATCCTGTACTAAATTGAACTTCTGCCCCTTTAAAAAGCTAGCTGGAGAGCCTCCTGCTTCTATTTAAAGACAAGTGTTTATCCAGTGTTTACCATAATGAGGTGCCTGCCCTCATTTTGTCTGGCAAGAAAACCTAAATCAGGGAAAAGGAGCAGTTGGGGTGCAGTGCTGGGTTCAAGGCAGGGGTGTCCCTGTGAGGGTGTTAACAGCAGGAAGGAGGTGATGGGGGTGGGAGAGGGAAAGGGACACTGAGATGCCACCAGCACCTAAAAGTCAGGGCAGGGCTAGGATCTGTCTGTGACTTTAAGTACAGGTCATAAGGGACGAGGAAAGGATGGGTCTCTTGGGAAGTCATCTCATTTTCCATTTCTCTCAGTGACGTGGTGTTGTGTGCAAGCAGTTGGAGACCACAAATGGAACAAAACACCCACTTGTGAGGAAAAAGATGACATAATTTACAACCCACTGCAGAGACATACAGGAAGGGCTCTAACACAGCGTTTTCTAAACTCTCACTTCTGTCCTTGAGTCCAGCTCTTTATATGGACCCACAGGCCTAAAGCCTTGACTACCTCTCCTCATCCCCGTCACCGCCGGGTGACAGCCTCCAGGGCACAGCAGACATATCTGCTGTCCACACACAGGCCCCTCCCCACCCTTGGCAGCAGCACCAGGTGTCACGGTCCACAATTTACACTCAAGGGGGTCCACAGCTGCTCACTCCCATGATTTTCTCAGCAGCACTGACCTTCACCTTCACTCCATTTAACAGTCTGCCTGCAGAGTCCCGTCACTGGACCTTGTCAGCACTCGGCCACGCTTCACGTCTCATATCTGCCACCCTTTCAGCACCCACCACAAGAACTGGAACACCGACACTAACTGACGTCTGTCTCCCTCATCCTGTTCACCATTCCCTTGCCTTCAGTTTTACAAAGAATGATCACATCTGTATGTATTCTTAGAAAGTGGATTTATTTTCTACCTTTTTAAAAATAACAGGCTATGGTGACATGCATAAAATCTTTTGGGACCATTTTCACTCAAAATAAAATTGGGAAAATTCCCCGCATCCCTGCAGTGCACTCACTTGACTGCGTAATATTCCATTTGTGTGACTTACAACGCAATCTATTTCTTCATTCTCCTGATGGTGAGAAAAGGGATGGGGTTTACTTCACTTACTCATCTAGCTAGAGTTTCCATTCTGATAAACATCTATTCGCATTTCCAGAGGCACAAGTCTCTTTAAGAAAAGAATGAAAACAGTAAGTCTACTTTTACGCAAAAAGAAGTGCTCTGTGGGTCCTTACAAGCCTTTCCCTCTCATTGTGATGGACCAATCAGTGTTGAAGGCAAAACCAGCATCTCTGCGTTATTGTCAATGTCAATTGCCCATGTCAATTTTAGGATCCAACATGCCTACGGTGACCCTTGGTCTTAGGGTTGTTCTGACCCTGAGTAGCCCTAAAAGATCAGGAATTACCTGATGTCCTTCAGGTTTGGCTTGAGTCACTCCATGGCCTTTCCCCCTTAGCCTTGGCAACGAGACCAGTTGACCCAGAGTTACCAAATCATGCCGACCCAGAGTTACCAAATTATGCTGAGGGGGAAAAAAACCCCTTGCCCTCTGGTGGGGAGGATAGGGGACAGGTGGCTGCATCCTTGTGAGTGTGTGCCAGTGCTTAACGCAGCCCAGAACTTGGTTAAGTACCGGGTTCTAAGGCCAAACTCTGCACCTCAGTCACGAGTCAGGGAAATGCCCGAGTTTCAAAACAGGCCCCGCTGTTCCAGAGAAGGGGACGCGACTGTGTACAAGTCTCTGCATTAGAGAGAAACTGACCTGCTCTAGAAACGTGAAAGCTGAAGTCCTTATTTGTGTCTTTTGATTTGCATCTAAGCTTCTAGGTGTCAGATCTGACGTTTGTTGCTTCAGAACACCCTGTGAACCTAAATAAGTAGGTCTGTGGAGCAGGTCAGGCAATTACAGGGCAGATTTTAAACCATCCGCTGCTCCGAAACTCTCCCGTCATCTTGTCGTTCCTCTAAGACAGTCATTCGCTAAGTGTGGCCCCAAACCAGCAGCAGCGGTCTCACCTGGGACCTCCTTAGAAATTCAGGTTCTCTGACCCCACCAGGACCTACCGAGTCAGTCACCCAGAGGCCGGGGTGGGGCTCAGGAATCTGGGTTTTAACAAACCTTCAGGCATCTAAGGTCAGAGAACCTCTGCTCTGAGACCCTTTCTGACTGAGACCCCTCACCTAGCCGCTTCCTGAACGGCTGCCTCCGAGAAACGGAGTTGCAGGCTGGACTGCGATTTAAAATACAGCTGCCCACCATCACGCACGTTTTGGGAATCACTGTTACATGTTCCACATTCAAAATCGGTCCATTTCTCCATTTACTTGGCACGATGCTGAGGGTCACTAACCATGCTGTCTCTAACCGACAATCCACATGTAACAGCTGTGGTCAAAAAGCAAATTCTTGCATTGGAGAGTTCCGAGTTCAAATATCCGATTTTTCCTGTGTCATTTTTCTAATGACAGTGTGACTCAGGCAACCGCTTCACCTCTCCAGCCTCAGTTTCTCTCCTCACTTTAAAAAGAGATCAAGAGTGCCTGTCGTAGGGGGTCATTGGAAGGGTTAAATGACAGGATGGGGCTAGTGTAAGTCCGAAATAAAAACGCACCATCATTACCGGCCTACTTTCCCACGTGTTTGGTATGTGTTGGTAAACACCAAGTTTCTCTAAGAATTCTTGCATGTGGGTACCATAAAATGTCTAAATGTATGTGTGTGTGTGTGTGTGTGTGTGTGTGTGTGTTGACTATTGTGACTTAAGAAGTGTTTATTACCTGACTAAACTCTAATTGAAGTGATAAATTTCATTACAGGACATCTGGCTTCTCTCCGTACTGGTCAGAACGGCCTGTTATATTCACACACTTTCAACGTGTTTTACATGTATTCTCATTGAATGCTCATACCAAATGTAGGGCAGAGGTACACTTTTATTTCCATTTTACAGATGAGAGAACGTGAGAACAGGTCTCTTGCTCAAGGTTACACAGCTCATGAACAGTGTAGCTGGGACTTGGAGGCTCAACGTTTAGGGTTCAGAACTCTCACACCAATGAATGCATCCAAATACACCTTAATCATTAATAACACACACCTGCGTGCATGTTATCAATGCTGAATGATCAGTTAAGTTCAACAGTTGGGAATTTTTTGGTTTCCCGTAAGTGTATGCTTTGGCAGAGCTGTTGCTGAAACCCTTGAAAATTCATTTCTAGTCTGCAGCAGGAGTCTTAACAACGTTATCACCACTCTGCTCTACTGGGCATCGCTTACCAAAAAGCAAGTAATTGGGGGGCACTGACCACACTAGCAAGGATGCAGACCCCTGAGGCTGAGCCATTCGCCTATCCAACAGAGGTAATAAGATTGAATCTCCACTCCAAGTGAAAAGTTAACATATTGTGAATACACCTAGAAGTATTGCTATTTTAAAACATCTAGCAGAAAGGGCTTCTCAGGGTGCTGTCTGAGGACCAGACAACAGTGCCACCTGAACTATTTGCTGAAATACAGATTCCTGGCTCCTGCCCCAGATCTGCTGACTGAAATTCCCTCACGTCATTCCCATAAGCCGCACTTTTTTTTTTTTTTTTTACAATTGCTCAGGGGATCTTTCACGCACACTGAAGTTTGAACACCCCTATAATAAATAGTTCTGGTTTTCAATATTTAACTATAAATCGCAACCACCTGCTCAAATCTGTCTGTTTATGAACTCCATGATCTGGCTGCTCCTTCCCATCCTGAATGCTCCACCCCAGGCCGTAGTCATCCCTGCCCCCCGACCCTGACCCTTATGGAATTATGAAATAGCCACTCACTCTGTCCCAGCTGCTTGGTGTGGCTCTGAGCACTCCATCTTCCACTCTGCTCCAGAGCATAAATCTCATTAGGTGCTTCCCCTGTTGACACCCTTTAACCGTGGCCCGTGTCCTTAAGATAAAGCCCACTCTCCACAGCATCCTTTGCGAGCCCTTTATAATCCCTTCTGCCGCCTCCGCGGCGCCCCAGCCACAGAACCATCGCCGCTTCCTGAAGGCGGCGCATTGGTCTCTAGACGCCCAGTTTTCACACACGCTGTTCCCTCTGTCTGTATTACTGTCCTGTCCTTCTGGGCCCAGCTAAATGCTACCTGTCCTTCAGATCACAGGTTAGCCTCCATCTTTAATTCCTTCCAGAAGGGAACGAGGTGCCCCTCCTACACGCTCTCACTCACCCACCATTTAACAAGCATTCATTACATTGCACTGCAATGTCCCTGCCCACTGTCAGCTCCTTCAGGGCCATGGTCTAATGCAGCATTTAGCACACACACAGTAGGTGCTGTCACCTTAAAAGATTTCAAAGCATTAAAGGCCCCTCCACTCTTGGCATTCAGCAATGGTTCCCGGAAAGGCTCTCTATGGACTTGCCTTCCTCTGTCTCTCCCTTTAGGCTGGGTTGACAGATTGCTGCTGTTGAGAGTCAGGATGAATATTCCCTCCACTCCCACCTCCATCCCATATGCCCAAGTTCCTTACAATTCATTTTCAGACTAAAACTTAACATGCAAACACCTGGAAAGACCTCTGTCTCGTTTATCACTGTATTCCCAAAGCCAAGCACGGTGTCTGGCACACTGTAGACTCAGAAGGATATTGACTGAATGAGAAAGGAAAAGGTACTCAAAGAAATGACAGATGCACTGTGGAAAGAGCACCACTAATTTCTGAGCAATCACGAGGGAAGGAGGTAGCAGGTTGGAGTTTGACAAAAAAGTGCAGGTTCTCAAAGAAGAGAAAACGATAAATTCTGAAGATCACGAAGTGCTAACTTGGATGTTTTTGCCCCGTGAAACTGTAGAAAAGTTCCCTTAATACAGCAAGGAAGCGCAGCAGGAGTTCATTGATGGTCAGATTCGAAAAACAATTCACTTCCTTTTCTGACAGCGTTAGGCTTGTGGCTGCCGCATGCACGGCATGTGTGGAATTCAGTGGGCACTCCGTCAAAACACCTATGAAGAGTCACATGAACAAGGCTGGCATGTGCACTCGGTGACGGCACTGCACTCGATGACAGCACAGTTCAGTCCCCAAAGGATGTTGACTAATGGATTTAATGGATTGCCTGTCACCCTCGAGGGAAATCTCTAGTAACGTGTCACCTGGCTCCATCCTTGTCCTGGTCCTACTTAACATGCTTTATTAATGACGTGGATGAAAACACGGAAGGTGCGGTGTTGATGGCAGCCCACATACTACACAAGCCTTGAAGGCATCACTAATATGACCAATGACAGAGTCAGATACTGATGTCACCAGCCGCCGTGGACTGCAAACCAAATCTGTCAAGGACTCTCCATCCGCTCTTTCCTTTAACCCTCCCTCTCTAAGACATACAGGGTATAAAGGAGGGAGCTGAGGTCCTGGGGAGATGAGATGTGTCCCGCATCACAGAACTGGTCACCAGCAGAGCTGGCTCGTCTGACTCCAGGGTCTGCGTTCTTCCTTGCCTTGGCACCTCGTCATCAGAACTCACAAGGATCTAAGAATGAGAGGCCACAATGACATTCATGGCACTCAGCTGAGCCCATTTCAAGGATGTGTCGAACCTTGCACACGCTAAGGTGCTGGGGGGATTGGCCATGGAGAAGTATAGTTCTGGTGTTCAAGGCTCCTTAAAGGCGATGAGCTGCACAGACAACCAGGGTATGAGGCAGGGAGCACAGAACAGGAAGAAGTACTCTCAGCGCGGGCGAGGGGAAGAGGGCAGGGAATATGGCATGAGCTCATGCCACCTGAGATGGGCCTTGAGTACCAGGCAGAATATGACCAAGGGTTGGGGGTGCAGAAGGGAGCAGACCTTGGGTGAAAGGGATGCCATGAACTAAAACACGGAGGGGGAAAGAAAAACACAGGGAATATTTAGAATACAGTGAGTCCCTTGTTTAGTGACCCGATGAGAAAATGCAGCCAAAAAGGTGAGTGGCACAGAGAGTTGAAGAACGTGAACACTATGCTCCCACAGCCACACAGAAGCAGGGAACTCTATGCTAAGGGCGTTTACTCTGAAGGCAAGAGGGAGCCATGACAAGATCTGAACGGAGGTAACAGAAACAGATGTTGTATGGAGTACCGCGGCAGCGGTATCTGGAGGAGGGACCGGAAGCTGGAGGGCAAGGCAGGCAACTAGTGCAGTTGGGAGGCAGGTTGTACAGCCAGGGGGAAGCCCAGACCAGGGAGTCCCTTTCCACATAGTGCTTAGGGTCACACAATTAACTTCCCAGGTTCAAAATCACTGAAAACCCCAGCTCACTGAAGGATTTAAAACAGTGAAACATAAAGTAGGTTCAACACCACACCTTATGTGATGCACTCGGCCGTAGACCTAACGACATAAAAGAATGAGTGAGTGATATGTTTTCTGTACAATCAAAGAGCGGAAAAACAAAACAGGAATTACCTCCGTGAACTGAAAAGAAGAGAACGTCTCTCATATTGCCTGAGGACTTGTGAAAAACTGAATAATCTAATCAGAATGGATTGAGATACTCCAAGATCAATGCTAGATTTACCACTGTGCAATCCATCTTTAATGCAAATATTTTTTTATTTGCAAGCACAAATGTCAATAGAATAAAGCAAATAAGCTGGGTCAATTCAGGCAATTTCTGGCATCTGTGCAGAGTGCTTGAAAAAAAGCAAATGGAGAAATGGAAGGCCTTGTGGGGCTTGTTTTCATTCAGACATGTGTTCAAGGAACTCACAAGAGCACTGAGAAGGAAGGGGAATAATGAAGTCACATGGAAATGTTTCCAGGAGAAGGCCTGGCAGCACAACAGAGAATTCTGGATCAGGACATGGGCTTGCAGGAAAACAGGTGCAAGGCAGGTGGAAGGTCTCCCGCCCTCCTGCCCTGGGACACCTGTTCAAGGCTCAGGGAACCTAGTGCCAGCTCAGGGAGGTGACATCACCTGGGAGGCTACACACCCACTGTGGCCTTCCGGAGCTGTGTACATGTTGGGGAGAGACAAGGAGTTCTACAAACCAGCTGGGCCACCAGCAGCAAGCTCCTGCATTTCACCTCACACCATTGTTTATCAATTGAAAACTATTTGAATTTGCAAGCTTCTGAACACAATGTTTCTGAATGTCCCTCTGAAAAAGTTCTCCTTTAATTCTTGTGTGCTTTGTAGCATTTCAAAAGAATGGCACACACCCACGATTAGATTATGCTCTGTACACAAATCATGCTCTGAATTTCCACCGACTTGCTTAAGGGAGCCTTCCCCAGGATCGCAACTCAAAGTGACATCTGGCATGGAGCACTCGGTCCCAGGCCAACCCTTTGCTCGTCCAACTCCTCTGCCCCACCCCCCACACAAGTTAACTTCTAAATTCAAGTGGACTCAATGTTCTCTATTCTCTCCACCCTCCAATGTTCTATGAAAAGCCAAAGAAGAATGGAAAAGCAAAGCAGACCATTATAAAAATATGAAGGCCACTCTCTTTAGGAGATCTGGGGGGTTTATGTGATGGTAAAATGGAAAGGAGAAAGAGGAAATGGCAGTTTGGAAATATCCCAACTGAAGAGTACGTGACTAATTTCTGGAGCCTACAAAAAAGCACCCCCAAAAGACAAAGGAACAAGGCTCAAAATGAACAAACCCACCGGAGTGGAATTCCAATCTCCCCATGGCAGGCAGAGTTGCCAAAATACCTCTGGGCCCTGGGGCCCGGCCATCCACTCACAAATGCGTAGCAGCAGCGGGTACCTGCTAGGTTGCAGGCATTGTGCTAATTATGGAAAACACCAAGGCAGAGAAAACACAGCTCCTGGTTTAAATTTTACATTGCATTCCAGCATATTTTTAGCAACACATTCCTAAGGTTGTAAAATTATGTTTGAGTGCAAAGAAATGATAAAACCCACATTTCAATACAGTGGTTACCTCTTGGGGGAGACAGAGAATGGGATCTGGAAGAGCCCACAGGCAGCTTCGGTGGCAGCAGTGGTAGTGGTGGTGGCGGTGGTGGCGGTGGTAATTCTTAAAGTGGAGTGTGTCTGCTTTAGTATACTGCATAGTTTACATATGTATCATATAGTCTTTTTCTGCACCCCGTTAGATATATAATGTGTAAAAAGAAATAAGGGAACTATCAAAAATGAATTCAAAACAAAAGATAATAAAATGAGAGAGGAGGGAGAGAGTAGACATATGATCCTCGTCCCAGAGAGGCTGACATTCTAGTAGTATCATCTAAAAGACAGTTGTTAAATATAACTTGGTATCCATAACAAAAGAATTTTAAAAAAACCTCTAAGTGCATGGTATGTAAGTTAACAGCGATGACGTGCAAGTTCAGATCCCCGAGGGTCTGTGTACTTAAAAACCTGGTTTTACCCATTTTAAGTGTTAACACAGCGTTACTTCTTCTGGACCGCCTCCCAGAACCCCAAAGTCTGGGTTCCCTGGCCCTCCTGTGTGCATTCATGGCACCCTGTCCTCCCCCCAGACACACGTCACACAGGTACATGGAGCCCCTGTTCTACTGTTGTGACCCAGTGTGTGGCTCACTGCCAGGCACATGATAAATATTTGTTGAAAAAAACAAATGAGTAGCATTACTGGGTTCAGTTCTGTTAAACGATGGCTGAGACTACAGAGACAAGGAAGGGTGGAAATGCTAAATCAGAAAATCCCATCCAAAACTCAAGGACGCCCCAGCTGAGCATGGATGAGCCCCCTTGCTGCCCTGGTAAGCTGGGCTTGGCAGGACACCAGCAGACTGCATCGCCTGCAGACCCTGCACCCTGCTCTGCGTGCACTAGCGCTTCTCTGCCTGGGGCTTAGATCCTTCACCTCTTCCACCAACCAGGAGGGGGAAAGCATTGTATATCAGGCAGGCAGGCATCCTGTATCAGGTTCAGGCATAGCCTTTCAAGGAGAGTCAGGCCCGCCAGCAGTCCCGGCAGAAATCAGATCCTCCTGGCAGAGGCTCGCAGAGCCTGCCTATCTCAGCCACAGGGGTGAGGACAAGAAGCCAAAGACTCAGGAAGATCCAGTTTCTCTGAATAATGCCGCCGCCACACAAGACGAGGGGCATCCTTCCCTCTGGAGCTGCCACGAACGTCCTCGGATGAAAAAGAATTTGACAAACAGAACTGTAACCTCGAGCTCAAGAGGATATGACCCACAGCTCATGACAGCAGCACCCAGCCCCTAACACGCATGACAACTGTGCACTCAGACCACGTGCCCGGACGACAACAGCAGTGGAAAGAAAGTGGGGCATTACTTTGGCCACAGACCAGTCGGGTATAGATGAAAGGTCACCATGGCAGCGGGGATGTTGCTAAGCACTTCATTTTTGCCTTGGAAGAAGGCTTATTTTATTCTGGGTTGTTTATCTGAGTGACATTGCATTTGAAATCATGTTTAGCAAAATAGATCTAGCATTTATGGACATACATTGCTTGCAAGTTCCCCGCCTCCAGAGGCCATGTTTTCAATCACATCCTACAAATGTCCTGCCTTGTTTCCTTCCTCTAGGGTGAGTGGGTCCGGCCCGTGCCGCACATGCCTCGGTCTTTCCAGGGCAGACAGATGGAAGGAAGAGAATATGGCAGACAGAAGAAATGGAAAATGAAAATGATACTGAAATAAAAATAAAGCTGCAAAACATAATCTGGGTCAACTCTTCATGCATTTGAAAGCCAGCGCCGGCAGGCTCTGCACACGGGGCACTCAGATGTCACACGGAATTAGTGCAAAAGGAAAAACCCCAGCGTGAGGCCTATTTTTACACAGATTAACCAATCATGTCCCATCTCTTCCTCTCCCATCATTCCCTAAACTTTCGACTTAATGAAACTTGCTCTTGTTTCAAAATATGTCACTACTGGCCTCTGAAGGGAAATCCTTTCAGGAGAGGAAGTGAGCTTAAAATTTGAACCTAGATTTTTAATGGTCACATTTTAAATTTGTTATAAATATTAACCGACGCTCTGTGGCCTGGCCCCTTTCCTCACACAGGTCCGTCTGTGGTGGTGTCCCACATCCTTGTTGTGCTATTGGCAGCAAAATTAACTGGTAAACACTTCATTACGTAAGTGTACACATTTTATTAGCTACATTTTCAGGAACACGAAATGCCATCCTTCCCATCAGAATGCCACGCACAGAGTTATCTTCCTAGTAAGTATCTAGCAGGAAATTTGATAGGCCAAATGGAGCCAAACAAAAAAACTGCTCAGACTGTTAGTGATAGTGCGCAGCATTGTCAAAATGACGATGACACGTATGGCTATCATAATGCAATGGCAGCTAGTACTTCCTGAAGGTCATGTGCCATTGATAAAGCCATTGAATTTCCAAAGCAGCCTGATGCCATAGGCCCTGTTATTATTCCACTCTGCAGGTGAGGAAACGGCTTCAGAGAGGAGCTCAGATATTTGAAGGCTGGAAAAAAGCGCCGTACTTTGCTGGTTTTCACAGACAGACACACTGAGAAAGGGGAAGGGGGCCTGGCACTACAAACATGGTAACACACTTTGGGGTGTCATCAGCACTATTTCCAGTCTCCAAAGCCATGATCTCTACTGAGCTGATCGGGTACCCTTGTTCTTCTGCTGGATGGAAATTATATCTATAAAATATAAAGGCAAGGTGATGACCTAAAACTTGACCCCAATGACATAGTCAAAGCCGGAGCCGTTGTCAGTACGCTCGCATTCTCCAAGGGCGGTACCTTTCCACCACCGTGGGCAATTAAAGTTGACCCATGACTAACAGCTGGAAAAGATGACATTGCACTGCTTGTTCTTTGCCTGAATGGTCCTGAGTACAGAAAATGCATTTACAACCTAGCATCCTACTCTGTGCTTACGAGTCGCTATTCTACCAATCCAGTACATGGCCTGCTTTTTGTTGAGAGCTGCTAGATGCCAGCCCTCTACTGCGGACCACCTAAAAATCTAAATATCCCACAGTTTTAAAGTTATTGCACTGGAGTGGAGGTTACCATATGTGTCATCTTTCTTTTGTTTCCACTGATCAGCTGTCACACCACAGGCGTTCGTCATTTGCCTGGCAGATGAACATCCTTTCAGGATGACTCACGTGTTTTACAACATTGCAAGCCCAGCCCCTTACGCTCTTGGAATGCGCAGCAGAGAGGAAGTGTCAGATCAAATCAGTTAATAAAAGGAAAACTCCTCCACATCCCACTTCCATGGACATGCAGAGTTTCAGAATTTCTACTGGATGCCACATGAGAAAAGGAAATTAAAACTGGCCAGAGAGATGTGCTCTGGATAATTTCTACATGCAATGTGTGCAGCTCACTTATGGATGGACGGCAGACATGATCACATGAACAGGCTCTCTCCTGATAATAAATACATCGCGTCTCGGCCGACCCAGAGGCCCACTGCAAACGACGGGTCGCGCCAATTAGCATTAATTGGGGCTGTGCTCATCTATTCCCACAGCACACACCAGCTAAGGCCAGGCTTTGCATTTGCAATTGCAGCATGCACTACTGAGGGTTAGAAGAGCGTTCTAAAATGTAAACATCCGTGATCATTCTTTTTTTTGGCCTGGCTTCAAATTGCACAGGCTCATCTATGACCAGGGTTGTTGAAAACAGTATGTGTGTGTGTCTTTTTAAGAGTTTAGTTAGCGACTCTGCATTCAGGCTATCTGAAAGGCAGAGTTGCAAATTTGATTTTTAGGCTACAGTTTTAGCTGACCACAGCTAACTTTGCACACGCACGCACACAAAGAGCATACCCTCTGTGATCCAACATAATCATTTACTTACTGTGACTAATGCTACTTACTTAGAAGGTAAGCTCCGTAGACTTTCATGGCAAACACTGCCTCTGCAAACAGCCTCCCACCACAGGCTGGGGAATGTCTTGTGCAGAAATACAGTGTGTGCAGCTCATCCCTCGGTGGAGTACAGTCTCAGAGTGGGGTATCCATGGAGACCGAGCCTCCTACATGTGCAGGGCAAGGAAGTTACTCTGCTGGGCACCATAGCAACAGGAGGCAGAGGGAAGGCCAGCCAATCAGGGAAGAGCACAGGAGCTTCTCCCCGGTGACTGCAGCATTTCAAATGGAACCAGCGCCCTCATGAATGGACACAAAGCATTTAAAGAAACACCAGATTGTCAAATGGAAGTAAATGCCTACACAATAGTCAAGGCTAATCCTTTGACGATAATCCTTTGACGATTTTGGAATAAAACACTTAGAATCTTTCCACAATGATTATATCCCAATGGGCACAGAAGAAATTACATCAAAACCCCACACGTTCCCAAATTTAAGGGCAAGCATGTGAGGCTTTGAGGTGAAGGCTTGGTGTACTCCTTGAATCCCAACTATTTAAATATGCAAGGCACTTCACAGTGCTGCCAGGAGGGAGACAGGAGAGATCCACCGTGCTGAGGGGAGCAAACGGAATTGGGAGCTTTCTGGGACAACTGCCGGCATATTCCTTCCAAATAGGTTTGCTTAAAGTAAACACATTTATCAAGCTTCCCCCAAAGCCCTCCATTATATCAGCATAATTCTTACTAAGGGGGCATGTGTGACAAAATAGGACCCATGCAAGCAAGGGACCGAGTGGACATCCAAATGCCTTAAAGTTGTGCTGTTTGGAAACTTGCCTCATCTCTCATTTTATGAGTGATGACAGTGATCATTTATTGAGCACGTACTGTGCCCCAGGCAAATACTGTCATGACACACCCAGCTTCCTGCCAATACTGACACCGATTTTTGCAAAAAATACAGGACATGCATGTTTAGCTCTTAGTGCTGTGCAGAATGTGTGTGATGCCCAGAGTCTGCTCCATATCGAACATACTTTATGATTCTCACAGCAACCTGAAAAAGCTAAGTATTCATTATTCCTCCATATTATAAAGAAAAAAAAAACATTCCCTTATGTTACAAAAGAAACCCTTCCACTCACCAACTCCCCTCCCCGCACTGCTCTGCCATGGACCTCATCCACGGACCTCATCCACCGTACTCAATGTCTAAATATAAGGTGAGATGCCTCCTCCCACAATTACATCCCAGAAAAGAAATCCTTCTATCTTAGTGTCTTCCCGAAGTCTCTTATTGTAGAGCTCTCTTTATAATTACCTTCTCTGAATAAAGTCCCCATTTGAAAAAGACACATCAGTCTGAACTGACCCCAATCAGTGCTCAATTGGTCTGCCTTCAGAGGCCAACTGTGAGGACTGTTTCATAGGAAGGGGGACAAGAAAGTGACAAGCTGATTTTTAATTACTCCTGTGGCTTGACTCCGCCAGCCCTTTAAAGAGCGCTCAGACAGCAATGCAGTCAAGGCTCAGGTTGCAGAGATCACAAAAACCTGCATCGCTTGCTAACTGAGCTCGGGAACCGAGTAGTGAAGGATAGTGGATGGTGAAGGACACTCAGATGCATCTATAGGAACACAGGAAAACCGGCTGTCCCCATGCTATGCACGGATGTGTGACAACCTGCTACATGTCTTCCAGTGTCCATCTCCATGGCTCTCCTTCTTCCATAATCATAGGTGACTAAGATGTCCTGGAATACAACTGGAAATGATATACACCACATCTGTGTCCTGGGTGAGGGGTCCTTTGTCCCTTCCTTCTGCCTGGTAGGTGACCGTCAACGACGGAGCTGCCCACCAGCCTGGATCACCCAGATGCCTACATGCTGTTTTGCAAGAGACAAATAAACTTCTATTGACTTTTAACATCTGTGTTTGGGTGGGTCTCTTTTTACAGTGACTTAACTCGTACCCTCGCGGTACTTGTCTTGCAAATGTGCCCCAGACACAGATTCAAAACTGCTTCCTATCAAACAAATTGGCTGGAAGTGAAGACGGTCTGCTCTGGCAAAGACAGAGAAGTTGAAAAGTAGCAGTAGCTCTAGACATGAGAAAGACAGAATACAATTTGTTATATTAACTATATGATTAACAAAGTCAATGTTTCTAAGTTAATAATAGAGTGTACAATTGTTTAACTAACATAACTAATAAAAACCCATCAGACATTGTCTATTTCATTCATCTCTCTAAAGGTTTACTTGAGTTAGCAAATAAAATAAAACATTTTAAATCTCGTTAGGAAGATAGGACACTTTATATTCTGTCACATACATTGGATCCATCTACAGGGTGGGAAAAAGTAGATTTACAGCTGTGAATGCGTGAAACACTGGGTTTATTCTTGTATTATTTATTGTTGTTGTATTTCCCATATGTACAACTATAAACCTCCTTCTGCCCCACGCTGTACTTTTCTGTTTTCAGTCTCCTTGCTAAGCCATCTAAACGCAGTGTACCTGCTTCCACTTACCTCTGCTGATGACCCAAGCTCCGAGCAGCCAGAAGGATCCCAAACACAAAACTTAAATTATGTCTCTCTTCCTAAACCCCTCCGACGGCATCCCACCACTAACAACGTGGACCTCACTGGCTACCACTTCCCACTTTTGACCCCCACCCCCAACCCTCCCTAAGTGTGAAGGAATTTGCCTAATTTCTGAGCTCCAAGGTCATCTCCTAGACACTCCCTTGCCCCTCCCCAGTCACTGTCTACTAGCCTTGCCTTGTTTCACTTGTCACTCTCTGAACCTACCCTGTTTGTCTGCTCGTGTGTCAGCCATCTCCCTGTGCTAAAGGCACGCTCCATGAGAACAGCCATCTCATCTGTATTTTCACCCCTCCCCCTTTAACGCTGGGGACAGTGTCAGCGCCCAGCAAATGCTTACTATATGTGTGTTGAGTGAGTAAGTGCAAGCTCGTCAGTGTACGGCGGGGATGCAAACCCAGGTTTAGTAGAAAACTTACACGTGGGGAAGTAAGAGGTTCATTCTTCCTTTAGAAGTATAAGGTCTCCCTTTAAACCCTTACACAGTGATCACCTTCCTACCAAGCCACAAACGTTCCAGACTCTGCACCTGAGAATGTAAACCTGCTGAAGCCAGGTTCCTGAGGCGTGACCTCACTCAGCCACAACCTGCATTCACAGTTTATCGCTGCTACAGGTTAGGTGGTGGAGGACCCACTGAACTATCTAAATGAACGTGCTATGTTGTTCAACACATAACTTTTTGTCAGCAACCCTCCAATACACCCAAATGCCACACAATGAATTGTAGTGACAAAGAAGACAGAGAGATCAGGATATTTACCCTTTGGACTCCTTACCTGTCAGGGAAAGGGCACGGTGTCTTCACACACAGCCTGGGAGTTCCCTCCATCTGGGATCTGGGTAACTCGGCCCTTCCCGTGCCCTGAATGATGTGGAAAGGCTCCAAGCTGTTTCCAGCGCCAAGTATTTCACCATACCTTGTGGTATCTGCTTAACTATGCCTCTGCCTGTACGTGCAGTCTCTTCAACAAACTCTCCCCCTCAAGTAGGAAAAAAGATCACATATCTGCATGATTTATAGCTCTTGGTTCACAAGTTTATGTGTAAAAAAGGTTTCCAAGTTTACTGCTCACATGCTGGCAGCTGATAAGTACATCCAACAATGGTGTGTGGTCCACAGGAGCATCTGTTCTGTATGACAGACCTATAGGGCTTCGTGCTCCACACGTTACAGCACTCAGTAAGTGCGTGGCAGGCACCCAAATCGGTGGCTAGAACACTGTACACGCAATAAAACCTAGTGAGCCCAGGACTTGGATGGCGGTCACCTTTGGGGAGAAGAGGGTTATAATTCACTGCTTCTTGGGGGAAAACATTAACGGACCACTTGGCAGCATTACATCGACGGGAAGCATCATCAAAACACAAATGGGAGAACGGCATGAGCACAAATAAGTAACCCAGCCCTAAAGAGAAGCACTAAGTCCACTCATCGCAGTCCAGCTTGATTTCTCTGGTCTGGCTGTTCTCTGCGGGGGAGGAGGGATGGACCACACAGTCATCCACCACGGAACATTCTCTGCTCCATCCTGGGCGAGGTTTCCTTCTCTCGGGGTGAAAGAAACTTTCAGAGAGCCATTTCGGTACCGAGGCAAGAGCTCTTGTTTGACTCGACTACGTCTAATGATCTTTGTTTGTGAAAGCATTCATGATATACGCAGCAACGCAGATTCGTGGCAGTGCATGAAACGTTTCGGCAAGGAGAGCAAGGACGAGTTCCCAATTAAGTGGGCAACACCGACGACCTTAATGTCCCTTTGCCGTTCACATTCTCCCAGCTCATTGCACTGGTCTGCATCCAAATGGCCTCACGTGTCCAGCTCTCTATATTTCACTGAGGTTCCACTAAGGTTCATGGATTTCATTATCAGCAATAGCCAGCATAATCTACGTATGGACTGTCTCTGCTAATTTATAAATATTAATAAGAATTGTTAGGGCTATACACACATGAAAGAAAAATAATTTCTGTCCTATGTCAACAGATCTTCCTTGATTTTTACTCTCTTCAGATCAACCCTTTGAAGGCAGACCGGACAACCAGTGCAATAGCAGGGGTTAGGAGCAAGCCTCCTTACTGTGATTAAGATCCACTTACAAGCTGCGTGACCTTGGATGAGTTACTTAACTTCTCTGTGCCTCTGTTTCCCCACTTATAAAATAGGAGGTAATGATATCCCTTCCTAGCACTGATATTAGGGTAAAATGAGTAAAATACTTGGAATTTTGCCCGGGATAGTCGATGCTTGATAAATATTAGCTAAAAAAAAAAAATTAAACCCAATTTTAGAGTGTTATCCAAGCCCACAATTACATGTAATATGTCCTTCCAGATATTTTCGTGAGGTTTTCAGTCTCCAAAATAGGGCGCAGCCTTTACTCAAGGCCGGGCCTAGAAGCTGCAACACCTCTGATTGCAACTGAAGCTCCGAGAACAAGAACGCCTTGCCAAGAACGCAGAAAGTTTCCACAGGACCAAAACCTTCTCTTCAGGCACTAAAGGTTTAGTTTACCTCTTCTGTGAAACTACTTCTCTAATGCTCAAGACACTTCTCTACCCCTATCACACACATCCTTTTCTGCCAACCTCACCATCATAAGGACTCTGCTTCTAGAACGATAATCACTGCCCTGGGAGCTACAAAGCCTTTACACACTTAAGTGCGTTTTAGTGGTCCTTCGTCTGCTCTTTCACATCTTCCCATCTCTTTCCTCACGGTCACCCCATAGGCTTGTTAGTGTCCTCTCGCAAACACTGCTCCTGGTCTATGTGAACTGGAATGACATGACTGAATGTTGTTTCAAATAAACCGAAGTTTGGTGTAAGAGAGTCTTAAGGGTTAGCTCATAAATAAAACGCACCGCGTTTGTGACCTGTCTATTGTAAAAGCTCCCAATGGCCATTATTAACATTTACTGAAGAATTACTCGTGTCAGTTCTCAGGCTGGGCACTATACATTCGTTAGTCTATTTAATCTTCACAACAGCCCATTTTATAGATGCTAACCACCAAGTTTCAGGACAGAAACAAGTAGCTGGAGAGCACACAGCTATAAAGTGGTGGTATGAGGATCTGAACCTAGTATGACAGACTTGAGAATCTGGTCCTTAGAAAGTGTCCTCCCCTCCCCCACAAAGTGGTGGTATGAGGATCTGAACCTAGTATGACAGACTTGAGAATCTGGTCCTTAGAAAGTGTCCTCCCCTCCCCCACTTTTTTCCCAAGATAGGACAAGTGAGGCAACCTGGGGAGAAGCTGTGTCAACTCCAAGCTCTCCACCCTCCTGCAGGTGGCTCAAGTTGTGATAAGAATGGCCTCCACCAGCTAAGCTGTCTGGCTCTCTTGTTTCACAGAACTTTGAAGTGAAAGCAATGCTTGTGATAAGCACAGGAACATCTGTAGACTACCTGTCTGTGTGGGAAAGAACCCCTATCTATTAAGGGAACCAGTGTTGAATAGTCACTAACCTCGCTGGTGCCCTTCTGGGTTTTCTAGCAAATGCCTCTGAATGTGGGAAATCATTTTGTTTTTTTTTAAAGGAACCGAGCCTCTGTTTTTGTCATGAGGTTATTATAGTTCATCTGGCCAGGCCTCCAACTTCAATAGCTTGCGTGGTATCTGATGACAAGGGAACACTAACTTAGTTTGAAACGCTGACCAAATATCATGACATCTTTCAAATGCAGATTCCAACGTTTCAGTCTCTAAATGTGGATTTCCTTTCATCTGAAGTGACCCCAACTGTTTGCTCCTTACCTGTCTCCCTCATCACCGGGTGGTGTTGTTTTTCTTTCACATTTTCTAATTATTTGTTTAAATTGTGTAATTGCTTCCTCTGCTCTGGAAGAAGGATTTAATGCTTGTCTTTGTAAAACAATGACACTGAGTCTTTTCGTTCTCTGGGGTGAGGTATAGTACTCCCCAAGTAGTAAATCAAGCTCAGTGGGAGGCCCAGGAATGTCATTCGAGGTACTAGCAGTAATCCAAACGAGGCCTTTCCTTTCTGAGTAAAATAGTCTCTTCAGGAAAACTGACTGCAAACTAAATACAGGAGCAGCACCTGGGAAGAGCTTCCCAGGTGGCACACCTTCATTCCTTTCCTTTTCATCTGTACTGTGCCAGACTGATCGTGTGGTATTTTCCTTAAATCATAAGCTCCCTAAGAGAAGGGTGACAGTGAAGTCACCTTGACCACATCTTTCCGACGCTCCTCCCACAGGAAACGTGACTCCCTGCACAAAGCGTACACTCCATTTCTCAGTCCAGCATTTCCTGGACACCTCTCTACTGTCTGGCAGACACCGTATTGAGCTCTGGAGATTTGCCTTCAATGTCTGCTAAACTGACTTGTAGATAAAGGGCAAGCACAGCGCCAACACCCAACTGGATGGTAGGGATGTTTGCTTTTGCTCTTTGATGGCAATTTTTAATTAAATCCGCACAGGCATCGATAGCAGCCAAATGACAGAAGGCTCACTGTCACTACCTCCAAGAAGTTCCAGGAGCAGTCCTGCCTGGAGGAAGGCAGGCCTCGTGGTGCCACTGCACCCTGCTGGAAAGGGGCAGGCTAGCAAAGCCCGCCTTCCTGAGCCCTTCCCGGCAGCCCGTGACATATTTCCCTTTGCCTTCTGCATCGGATAGAGTCAGCACAACTAGCTCTTTATCGTAATGACCAAAGGGGCATTTCAATAACTCCTCTCTGAGGTAGGTGAGCTGCAGTTTTCCAGAATCTAGAACAACAAACCTAAAATTAAATGGGCTCATGTTATTTAATGTTCAAAAGCCCCCCGAGTATCTGTCTCAAAGACACTAATTGCTTGCTATTTTAATAAAGTGGTGTTGGTTCTAATGAGATGATTTATTTTTAAAAGAAAGTAGAGCGTGCACACCAAGATCAGTTTGGGCTGAGGAGAGAGGGCCACTTGAGGCTAGGGAGGAGATGGAACATTTTAACCTGAGAGTGGTGTCTTCTTGTGGTTAACAGACTGTCTCTGCATTTGACAAATTTTGGAGTCATCCAGGGGCCTCATTTCCAGGATTTCCTCTCTTCATATTTATACGACTGACAGGTTTCTTCTGCTGAAAGTTCAGAGAACTATAGGTCATGGTGCAGATTTTTCTAAATACAAAGAGCTTATTATACAGAATTGGATCCCATTCAAATGCCTGAGCCACTTTTCCAGTGATGACTTTAAGAATTATAGGCAACTAAAAAACAAAGCAAAATGAAACAACAAAACTTTAGGGATCCTTTTGATCCTGGTTAAATGCAAACAAATAAAAAGATCACAAGGTCCTACCTGCTTAGGTGATATGCATACCTATGAGCAATGAAGTTAGAAGCAGTTGACAAAAGTGGCGTGTCAGGGTCTGCCTCTAGGCAAGGGTCACTAGGATCCATACATCCTGATAGAGGAGAACCATGAGATCTCAGAAATTGAATGCAATGTTTTGCATATGGGTATTCTTCTGCAATGTGGTCCATGGCCTTCGTGATTCTCAAAAGGTCCAAGATTCAGAACAGCAGTAAGAACAACTGCTCTTGTTTCCTTCCTCCCTTCCTTCTGCCCTTCCTTCCTTCTTTCTCTCCTTCCTCTCTTTTCCCTCACTCCTTTCCTTTTTTTCTTTTTGTCGTGTTTTCTTCACGAACACCTGAGGCCTTAAACATTCTCAAAAACACAAGTGGCTAATCATTAGCAGGATCAGGGACTTGCTGGATGTGGCTTTTGTGTGTATACATGTAGAGTTTTAAGTCTTACAGCAATATGATTATTCTTTATTATGGTTGTTGGGACAAGGAAGGTCAATGATCATCTTCACTCCCATTTAAACTGAGTTTGCTCTCTCTGCACCGTACTTGTCTCCTGTTTCACCATTTACTTGTATTGTTAACACTATATAGGGATTTTAAAATGAGTGGTGGATATTTTGGTGGATAACAAAAATGAAATAATTTCTGGTTGCATTCAAATCCTACATGACTTTCACAAAAGAACCTACTTTTTCTTAGAAATCCAGGAAGCTGACATTCTTCCCAGCACATTTTATCTTCTCAATCCCAGAGTCCACCTTTGCTGTTGAGGTCAACCAGTGTTGACTGAGCCCCCCAATATTCACGGACCCTGTGGACTAGGAGTTTGATAACAGAGCTACTGCTCTTCAACATACATCCATGTGTTAGAGAAGGAGATTCTATTGGTGATTACTCCCAGGTAAAAGGAAAATTGAGAACATTTCTCCAAAGAAGATATACAAATGGCCAACGAGCACATAAAGACACTCATCATTAGCCACCAGGGAACTGTAAATTAAAAAGCACAATGAGGTACCACTTCACACTCACTAGAATGGTTATAATTAAAAAGATAGGCAATAACAGCTGTTAACAAGGAGGGAAGTAGAGAAATCAGAACCGTCATAACACTGTAAAATGGTACAGCCATTTTGGGAAACAGTTTGGCATTTCCTCAAAAAGTTAAACATAAAGTTACTCTATGACTCAACAATTTTATTCCTAGATATAGAACCAAGGGAACTGAATGCATACTCATACAAGAACATGGACATGAATATTCATAGCATATTATTCATAACAGTCAAGAAGGAGAAACAACCCAAATGTCCATCAGCTGTGAATGGAGAGACAAAATGTGGTACATCACAACACCTAGGTGAGATGTTAGTGGAAAGCTGCTGGAGGTAGTATTGGTGACAGAATACCTGGGAATTCTGTACTCACCACTCAATTTTTCTATAAACCTAAATTTGCTAAAAAAAGTCTATTTAAAAATATGGTATATCAATACAATAGAATAGTACTGAGCCATAAAAAGAACAAAAAGTGCTACAATGATGAACCTTGAAAACAAGAAACCAAACTCAAAAGGCTGAATATTATATGACTCCATCTATAAGAGGTGTCCAGAACAGGTAGATCCATAGTGACAGACACTAGGTTAGTGGTTGCCAGGGCCTGGGGGAAAGGGAGTGTGCAGAGTGACTGCTGATGGGCGTGGAGTTGCTTTTGGGGGTGATGAAAATGTTCTGGAATTAGACAGTGGTGATGTTTGCACAACCTTTTGAATACACTAAGAACCAATGTATTGTACACTTCGAGGGTGTGAATGTCGTGGCATGTGAATTACATCTCATTATCTAAAAAGGACAATTGAGCTGAGGGACGGAGGCAGTTCTTATCCTTGGGTACCAAGGGGAAGAAGTTTTGCCACCCAAAATGTGTGTTTTGGGGAAACATTATTTTTAAGCTGCTTATTTTTAAGAACAGAAGAGGCAAGAGAGCATTTACCTCCCCATCACTTACCTAAAGAAACTCGGATAGAAAAATCTGCTTCCAGGAGGGGAGCTATCACCTTAGCGTAATATCATCTAAGCATGGCAGACAGGAGAAACGTGCAAAGTCTGCTTGTTAGACTCCTTTCTGGGTCCCACTGTTTCCGGGTAGCTTCACAAGAATTTGTTTACCAAATATTTGCTCTTTCTCATCCACCTGGGAGTTGCCTACTCTCCCTCTGAAGTCCCAGATCCCTGCCTTCCTCTTCTTTGTCCAGAAGGGCATATAAGCCTCACCTGCCCAGTTTGTCCAGGGGTTTCCTATTTTTAGGGAACCCCCACATGTACATATGCGGTAAGGTTGGTAATTTCCTCCTTTTAATCTGTCTCACGTCAATTTGATTATTAGACCAGCCAGAAGCCCTCAGAAGAGTACAAGAAAAATGATTTCCCTCCCACACAGGACACAGGTAATGGTTTTATTCGTCTATAATGCCATGACACGCTTTACCTCATTGCCCCCATCCTGTGTATTGAGGGTACCCAACACCCTTTTTACAATACCCATCTTTCATGTGCTGTCTTCCCTGCTGTGCATCATTCCCTTTCTTTTTTATACGATTCCAAGTGATGGACTATTAACAAATTCACCATGACTAACACTTATCCGGAGCCTAGGACAGACGGGGTTCTTTTTCACACAGTTTAAGGTGTGCTCTGAGACTAAACGATGCTCTCTAAAATGCAAGATGAAGAATAATCCATTAAGACATGCTGTGTACATCAATTATTCAGGAAGAACAAAAGCAGACAGAGATGGAAGAGGCCACAGGACCTTCCAGTGGAAAGGGACACCCAACCAAGCCTTGGCTCCACTGAAATAAAGCTGTCTATAGTGCCTCACACAATGATGTCACCACCAAACAAAAATAGAAGACAAATGAGGACTCACGCAAGCTACTAATCTGTCTTTTCGGGCTCATAAATATGTATAGGATAATGGGATGTTAAAGAACATAATGCAGTGCCGAGGTTTCTCACCACGCCAACGTTCACGCCCTTTCACTTGGAAGTTAGAACTTCAGTTTTACTACAGCTATATTTGCTCACTTACCGTATATATTTCTGAGATACAAAATATTTATTTATATGTTGCAAATTCTGAGAATCGACCCTTTCTAATGTTCATGGCATCCCATCCAATACAATAATGATCACCATTTCATCTCATAGCTTTTAATGCTTTGTAATTCTGGAACATCTATATACATATAACATCATATTCAAATTTCAGTCTTTAAAACAAATAAAATAACTAGGTTAGCAAGTATGCTCAGCCCTAAAGATCTGCATCAAGATAACCTGTTTTTTTCATAATTTGTGGGCACTTCGGATGGTACCAAGTAACTTCTTAATATAATTTATGCTGGAATTAACTGCAGAGTTTCAGTGTCAGATCATCCAGTGTACATTTCTCCCACTTGGCTCTGACTTTATAATACATGCATGTCATTATACTTAATTTTTAACATCCAGTACAGAAAATATTCCACTCTTTGCCCCACCTCCTTTTTAAAAAACAGATGTTTCTGGGTACCGGGTACAGCATTAGTGTTCCCCATCTTGATACACAGGCGTGTCACTTCAAATGTGGAATCACTCCAGTCACACCCTGCTGATAACAACATGAATATAAGTGCATTTACCTGGCTTTACAAGGCCTGACTTGGGTTCCTTCTTACATCGCGCTGACTGGATGCTTCCCTCACCAACCACTCTAATTGTGCATTTCTTTCTGGTAAAGTCTTCATCACTGCCAGGGGGAAAGCCCACAGGACTGTTCCCGGTGTCCGAGGGTGTCTTCACAGGAGACACTGACTGGCTGCTGGGACAGCCCGTGTCATCTGTAAGACAAGAACCAATACATGTTTAGTGAGGAGGGAATCCATGACGACCAGGAACGTGCGGCATTCAAGCACGTGCACTCTGCTTATCAACCCCCAGGTTAACGTCTGCGAATAGCTCTCCTTTTATTTTCCATATTTTGGCCAATCATTTAAACAGAGAACACAGCAACTATCAAAGAAAACCATATTTCAAGGCAACATCTTATAAGCTTTTTGGATCACAAATATTTCTGTAACTTTCATGTTGTCAAAAGCTAAAGGTTTGTCTGTTTTGGCACAATAGATAGTTTCCTTTTGGGATATAACAGTCAATGGATTTTTGATGGGGATAGTAATAAAAAATTCGCCACAGCAACTGGAATCATTCATAGAAACTCTTCAGAGGTGTCTTGTGTTAGCAAAAAAAGTTACTTCAATATTATTGACCACATTCAGTTTCCGATCATTTGGCCCATCATTTCATTAAACGGTGACAGATAAGACAACCAGCATGAGGAGTTCAAGGAAGCATTGAGAAATTATCTAGTTTTGTTACACACACCCAACCAAAAACATATCAATCAGATATCTTGCTGTCTGGAGTAAACAAGTGAAACGAAAATGATACTCAAATTAGAGACATTCCCTTCACTTTCAGGTTTCAGCTAATTACCACAGTCATTATTATAGATTAATATGCCTGATATGCCCTTGCTGGTGTGGGTCAGTTGGTTGGAGCGTTGTCTGCAGACTGAAAGGTCATGAGTTCGATTCTCGGTCAGGGCACATACCCAGATTGTGGGTTCGATCCCCAGTCAAGGTGTGTGCAAGAAGGCAAACAACTGATGTTTCTCTCTTGCATTGATGTTTCTCTCTCTCTCTCTCTCTCCTTTCCCTCTCTCTCTCTCTCTTTTTTCTTTCTCCCTCTTTCTTGTCTCTGTAAAAGCAATGAAAAAATTTCCCTGGATGAGGATTAAAAAAAAATATATATATATATATGCATGATATGCAGTGACCTGTGAAGATGCTTACTAAGCAAATAGGAATGTTGTATCGCTGATTCCTGTAAGTGTTTTCCATATTAAATATTCATGATGTTGGTTACTTCATTTGTACTTTGATGAGGAAAACTGTATGGGAATGTAATGCTGATCAATATTACTTAAAAGTATGTCCACCCAACCTAATCAATTAG
>VMDR010005144.1:0-53819 GCA_007922815.1 Macrotus californicus | reverse complement strand
CACTTCCCCCATTGCCCACAAGCAAATTGGACCCTTCTAGTACTGATTCCTGGGTGGGTGGGCTTGTGTATGTTGTAGGACCTTGTGGGTCTCTCCACAAGCTCTCCGGTGAGGCTGGGGCTTTCTCCTGCTGCTGCCTCAACCCCCACAGGTGTTTTCAATCAGAGGCTTTGAGGCTTTATTTCCCCACACTGGAACCTTGGGTTGCGTGGTTTATCTCGCTCCCCAGTTGTTCCTCCCAGTTTATCCACACGTGGGTGTGGGACCGCCAAGTCTGCCAGCCACCACCTTACCCGGTCCTCCAGCCACTGCCTTGCCTCGAGTCCTCTCTGCCCGGCTGCCTGTCTCCGCCCCTCCTACCAGTCTGGGTGAGTGTTTCTTCTTTAACTTCTTGGTTGTCGGACTTCCATACAGTTCAATTTTCTGTCAGTTCTAGTTGTTTTTTGTTTTTAAATTTGTTGTTGTCCTTCTTTTGGTTGTGTGAGGAGGCAGTGCATCTACCTACACCTCCGTCTTGGCCAGAAGTGGGTTTTTTTCTTGTTTTGGGTTTTTGGGGGGTTTTTTGGATTTGAGACTTTACATTTTTAATGATAGCATAGTAAACTAAAAAGTACACATTTATTTATGCATATCACCAGATGAAACCCTTAAATATAGTTGGTTTACATACTATGCATGATACCCATGCAGCATATGCAGGGGCTAAGGGGAGCTCTCTCTTACATTCAGGGACTCAGACAAGAGGGGAAACTAGGAAGGATATCATAAATTCTTCCTGGAGGACAGAAACAGAAACCCACAGCCCTGCAAACAGAAAGGTAGCAGAAGGAGGTGGCATACTTCCTACAAAGCCATCAAATCCAATATATTACTCCAAAGCCAGGTCAGGAGGGGGAGCAGGCAGGCAACATTTCTCCTATCTCCCGGGGCCAAAACAGTGAGGGCTGTTCACCTGCGAGGTGGCCCTTCTAAAACCCAAAGGAAGGTGATTTCTTTTCAAGAGGGAAAAGAAATTTGATCCCATGAGTCTTCCCTGCTAGTTCATCAAAAGGTAGGTTTGTCTTCTTCATTTAAAATACCTTTATCTGGAATACCTTTTATCTTCATTAAAACATCTCCATCTGAAGGGGAACCTGCTTTACCTTTTCTGTTACAAATAGTGGTGGTGATGGTGGTGATAGTGGTGGTGATAACAGAAGTAGTAGTGATGGCGATAATAGTAGTGACGTTGATAGTAGTGGTGGTAGAGGTGGTAGCATTAGGAATAATATGTGCCAGGTGTTTTGCTCGTATGATTTTATTTAAATCTTCATAACATCCTATGAGATTTGTAGTATTATAAAGGAGGAAACCAGGACCCAGAGAAACAGAGTACTGGCCCAGAGTCACATAGTAAGGGCTGAAAGCTGGATTTCAACTGGGTTTGTGAACTCCAAAAACCCTTCCTTCTTTTATAACACACTATAAAATTAAGATGCTACCAGTCTCAACTATATTTATCAAAAACTTGATGATTATATATTAAGTCAGTCCTTATTTTGCACCTATACATGGCCTGACTTATCTACAAGAGTCCAATTACACTCAACAAACTCAGGATGCTTTAAAAAAAAAAAATCAATGTTTTCTTATGTCATTCGTTAATGAGACTCTTAAAATATTTTTTTCTCCACTAAAGAACCACTTCACTTTCCAGTAGATGTTATTTTTCAGCCTGCATAATGTGTCAGCCAACATTCCCTGATTTGGCTATCACCAAGTGGGAGGCTTTCCCTGATCTCTCCTCTGCTAGCTCACTATTTGCTGATGAGCAGAATTTGATATAAGACTATTTGACTCTGACTCTAGCCAAGACTGTTTGGTTTGAAAGGATGAAAAGAATTTTTTTTCAGCTTTTATAGAGTGATATGATATCTTCTTTTTCCCAGTAATGAAATTGTGAGTTGAAGGACATTATATAGCACAGATATTTGTGCAGTGGCCTGGGTATTATGAACCTTGTCCAGGGAACTTCCACCTCTGCTGAGCCAGAAAAGTGGGGATTGTCTGAGAATCAGAAAAGAGGTATCCCCCAAAGGCTAATGCTCTTATAGAGAAGCTCTAAGTATCTAAAAAGATACTCATTGATTCAGCTTATTCATTCATCAAGTGCCTTCTGTGTCCCAGACATGGTTCTTAGCACCAGTGATTCAATAGGAAGCATATTAGACAGAGTTGCTACACCTACAAAGCTTAAGGAGAAGCAGGGAATGCATCAGGAGTGCTCTCAGCTGCAAGTAACAGAAAACTCAGCAAGCAGTAACATTTTTAAAAGTAGAGTTATTTTTCTCCATAATAAAAGGAATATGGGTAGACAATCTATAGCTGTTGCAGCAGCTCAACAATGTAATTAAAGTCTCTGTGGGTTTCCCTCTTTCCACTCCAAATCTTCAGCATGGTGCCTTTTCAATTTTGTTTACATGTCTCAAGATGGTGGCCATAGCTCTAAATATTATATCGGTGTTTAAGACAAAAGGAGGATAGAGTGGTACCAACAATATCTGATTATTTATTCAGAATATAAGGCTTTCTAAGAAGTCCCTCAGCTGACTTTTGCTTAGATTACATTGGCCACAATGGCTATGTGAACCAGCCCTCCCTGTAAGGCACACTGGAAATGTGTCTGGTGAATGGCAGTGAATGACTTAGACTAATCATGATTCAATCTCTATGGCTAGGCCATCGCCATCCTAAACAAAACCAGAGTAATCAAAAGAGCTAAACAAAATCATGGTATGTGGGAAGAAGGGAAGGAAGGCAGGTAGCTGACTAAAACTGTCATGATGAGTAAGATTCGAAGCAGCGTGTAAAGACCCTATTGGGGCTTAATGTCCAATGCTGTGAACACTTGACCATCCAGTTGCACATCAGACTGAAGATGAACCTTGGGATCCCAGGGGCACCTCAATCATGGGAGCACAGTACCAGGGGCCGGGCAGCAAGAGCTGCTCTGCAATCAGTGACTGATAATGTTGTATATTAGTGTTCTTATGCTAATAACTGTCAACATGTGTCCTGAGCTTATATCCTGTCTGATCACCTGGCATCTACAGGTTTCTTTGCTCCATGCCACCATTTCTAGTTCCTTGGAATTTAACACTTAGAAGCTTTCTTTGGACTATGGATCTCTAAGAAATGCCATTTTCTTCACTCAGGCCATTGCTGTCTGCAAAGAGAGAAAAGTATAGCTATATGCCCACCAAATGGGGAAGTGGTTAAAGAAACTATGGTATATCTTTACAATGAAATGTCATTTGGCAGAGAGAATGATGCAACCCTAAATGTGCTGATACAGAATGGCCTCCAGGGTGTTTTGTTAAATGAAAAAAGCAGATGCAAGACAACACATAGAGGAAAATACCGTGTCTGGAATAACTCCGAGGTGCTTGTAAAACATGTCCACAAACTCTGTGATACAATCCCTTCAACCCCACTCCCCCGGAGTGTGGGTTAGATGTAGTGACTCATTCCTACTGAACAGAATGAAGCAGAAGTAGTGGTATCAGCTTCAGAGACTAAGTCATGAAGGGTACTGTGGCCTCCTCCTCACTCACTCTCTCTTAGATTGCTCACTCTGGGGGATGTTAGTTCCCATGACATAAGGACACTTAAGCAGCCTATGGAGGTATCCATGTGACAAGAAACTGAAGCCTCCTGACAATGGCCATATAAGTGAGCTATCTTGGAAGAAGTTTCCACACATGCAGTCAAGCCTTAAGATTTTGCAGTGCCTGCCAACATCACACATACAGTAGACCCTGAGTTATAACCACCCAACTAATGCTCCTGAATTCTTGATCCACAGGAGCTGTGAGAGCATAAATGTTTGCTGTTGAAAGCCACTAAGTTTTGGTATGATTTGAGATGTAATAATATATAACTAATATGACCTCCTTATTTGCATATGAATAAAACTCAAGCTCTTACTCTGTGTTAGTCACTGCTTTAAAAATACCAAAATTTAATCCTCACAACAAGTCTGAAAACTAGAGACCAATATTATCCTTATTTGACAGAAAAAGAAACTAAGGCACTGAGAAGCAAAGTAATTAGTCCAAAAAGGTAAAGCAAAAGCAATTTAGAGTGAGTACTTGTAACCTTTTATACTATACTATACTATACTCTTATACTATGTAAGTCTTCACAGTGTTGTCAGTAGTTTCTTGGAACTGTGAGTTTAAGAGAAATGACATAATAGAACCAATTTTATCATAGACTAATTGATATAAACAAGAGTTAATTTTCAATAGCATATTTCTGGTCATAAAACACATCACCAAACTTCTAAATAAAGACCCAATACATTCTAATATTAAACATTGAAATAAATGTGAGCTATACATACATTTAAGAGACATTAACAAAAACAAGATTATTATTTTCCAATCTGCTTATTCTAGTTCATGGTCCCAGTGGCCGGAGCCTGTGTGGGCAGCCCAAATTGCAAGGTAGGACCCCCCCCGAACAGAATGCCCTTCCTTCACAGGGCCACTTCACACACATAACACACTCCCTCAGACTGGGACAATGGACACACGCTATTCATCTCACATGCACATCCCTGGGATGTGGGAGGGGACCAGAGTTCCAAAGAAAACCCATGAGGATGTGGGAGAATGTGCAAACACTACCCAGACCATGGCCCTGGCCACCATGTTTTCCTTATCAATGTTATAATGAAATGACGTTTGAGGACCTGCTCAATGTACTATTCTGCTGTGATGTGCTGTGCTGTACTATACTAGATTGTGTGTGTTGCAGGTATTGTCCTGTACTGTGTAGTATGTGCATAGAAAGAGTGTGGAAGACACATATCAAATTGTTGACCACAGTTACTTCTGGATACAGAGATACAATCGGAAAGAGACAAGAGAAAATGGAATTTTTATTTTTCTCAACCTACTTCTGTATTGTTTGAAAATTTTTACTACAAAAATTATTGTTAAAATTTTAACTGAGCTGGCTAATGGATGCATGCTCTTTGAAAAAGTGAAGCATTAGGGAAGGAATGGGCACACCTGACCACATACAAGTCATCAGCCATTGACTTGCTTAAGAGTGAATTACATTGGCACCTTCTGCAGTTTGGCAGATGCCAAGGGAGCACTCTCAGCCCCGCTTCCCCTTCAACCCCTCCAGCTCAGAGCTTCCTCCTTTTCCCATAGTCTAGGAGGCAGGTAGAAGGTATACCCCGCCGACACAAAGAATTCTCTCACAACATGCCCAGGAGTCCTGCCACCTCCTCCACAGCTTCCCACCAGCTTTTTAGTACGTGATCCATGTGTCCTATCTGGAGACCACAAGTAGGGTAAGTGGCCGGGACACAGGGAATCTATTTTCAGTCTGGGCCTGAGCCTGGTTCAGAAATAGACTCTAAGAACACAGTGGTGGGGCTTTTCCCCTTGTGACTGGGAAGAATCATGTGACTGGTGTGCTCCTGACACTGTCCTTGTCACTGTGAGGAAGGTATATTTAGCTTCTGGCCTGTGACAGAGCTGTCACTGGAATTTCACTGTCTTGGCAACTCCTGGGCACTGATCACAACCTAATCCTGTCTGTATTTACAAGTTCAGTTTGTGGAATGATGATAAGCGTTATCTTTCTTGTGCAAGACAGTATCAGATGGGCCTGCCCCAGTGGCCTGTTGCATTCTGGGCACAAGGTGATGGGTGGCCTTGAGCTTCTGATATGTGAGCAGTCACACCACTGCCCACTCCACTCCCAGGTGGCTGCAGTGTGGTAGGAGGTTCACCCAGCTTGTAGGAACAGGGCTGTCACGTGTAAGTGCCAGGTGTATTACGAAAAAGCCCAAGAAGTTTTTTCCTTCACCTCTAAAAGAAAATAAATCAGGGTTCAGACAACAAATTTTTGCCCCAAGAGTCTCCATTTCTTGACCAACAACCACAATGATGTCATCAAGCAACCCCAGTAATCTTCCCCACTGAGCCCTCAAAATTATCCATGGGAGACCATCTCCAGAAGCCCGAACCAACCACTACTAGTTGCTCCGTCAGATGAAAATTATGAGCCATCCTTGGGCTGGAGGGACTAAGATAGGCATTAGTGGAGACTATTAGGAAAGAGGGTAACATGGTGCCAGTTTCAGAGGCTGGTGGTGAGGTGAGAACACCTGGGTACATCACAATGGCACAGAGGAATCAGTGAGGGCTGAGAGCTGAGAAATGGACATTAATAAGAGTCGGTAGTGACAATGGATTCAAGACAGAATTAGAAGGACTGCTTTTTTAATCATATGACCCTGGGCAAACCTCTTTGCTACTCTGGACCTCAAATGCCCTACCTGCAAAGTGAGTTAACTGGACCTGAAGCCTTTATGACCACTTCTAGTTCTGACATCCAATAACACATATTATTTACTATAGCACGGAATCCAGTGACAGCCAACTGTAGTGCCCAGTACTTTCTCTTCAGGGTCATGTGGAAGAGACTGCTAGTCGCTTCCCAATATCTTTTCCCACTTTTTCAGTGGTAAAAGAACTTCAGTTTTTAGCCAAGCAATTACCACTAAACTAAAGGACTGAATTTCCAGGTTCCCAGAAAGATAACTATGTTCTACCAACTGAGACATAAGTGAAAGCATCATGTGGAACTTTGGAAAACTCTCCTTTAAAAGGAAGGGGCTGTTAGGATGAGTAACACAATCTCTGTCTTTGAGTTCCTTAAACTCCTCTTTGAGAGAGAGAATTGAAACACTGGAACAGTGAACATATGCATGACAAAGACATACATGACTTTGTCTTTTACCAATTGTTCTAGGTCTTTCATTCAGTCTTCTGGGAGGAAGCAACTGGAAAATCTTTTTTTTTTATTGTTGTTCAGTTACAATTGTCCCCACTCCCTGCCCCCTGTTGCTCTCCCCTGCCCCATCCAACCCCCTCATTCAACAGATATTATGTCCCCACTATATTCTAGATTCTGTCAAATTAATCAGAAACGAAATTTGATCTCAAGGTGCTCCCAACCCAACATATACACAATATTGATCTAATATTTAAAAACAATATCTAATAGTAAAATACAGATTTTTTTAGCTTCTATTGAATAATGGAGGAGTTAATGACATGGAACTTGTATTCCTACCTGGCAACAATTTGCTGGAGCTGAATGACAATGCCTCCTTTCAAGGGATTTGTGTTCTTTAGTTTATGACAACTGTCATTTTTCTTATACCAAACTAGAAGCTGGAATGCAAAGGATGTCATATGTTCTCATCATCAGAAACACACGTTTATTGAGCACTAATACACCAGAACAGAAAATTTGAAGTATAGTAGGCTCTAAAATCTACTTTAGTGCCTATGTTGGTGTTTGAGAAAAGAGAGAAGAGATGAGAAGGGGTAGTACAAAGAACAATAAAATCCCATTTCATCCTACTTTTCTGTTTGGCTGTCAGGATGTGGATGTGATGATGGATCTCTTGCATCCATCTTGAACATGAAGGTGAAAGCTACACCCTAGAAATGATGCATCAGAGATGTGGTCTCAGGAGTCTGAGTCCCTGATGACTTCTTGGAACTGCCACAACTAGTATTATGTGAAAGAATAAAACCTGGGAGGCGAAAACTATTATTTTGCATTTCCTGTCTCAGGAAGCCAACCCTAATCTTACTGATTCCAAGGTTCAAGTTCAAATAAAGCCCCAGCTTTATGCAGGAGCATAAGCTAGCTATTATTCAGTACATAACCCCAGACACTTTTTTATACTCTCATTACCTGGAGTAATCTCAAACATTGCATTGGAAATCTGATCCTACCTGGTCATGTGTATCATTAAGGACACTTTGGGTGCCAGATAACAGAAAATCCAAGTAAACAATAAGGACACTTTGTTATCTCAATTGCTGAGAAGTCCAGAGGTAGGGCAGTGTCAGGACTGGTTAATCCATTGCCTCAGAGGCACCACCATGAGCTCAGGCCCTTCACGCCATTCCACTTTGCCCTCCACAGTGTGTCATTGGTCCTCCACATAATCCCTCTTGGTTGCAACAACTCCAATAAGCTCCAAAGCCATCAAGACTAAGACTGTAGCCTTTCCTATCATTACTCAGAGATGGAAGAAAACTTTCAAAAGCTTCTGTGAACAGGCTTCTCTTCATGTTTCTTTGGTTAGAGTTGTATCACATTGTCACACACTTATCCCCAAACCAGTCACTGACAAAGAAGGTAGAATTATTATGATTGGCTTAAACTAATCAAGATTCATTCTCTAGGCACAGAAAAGGGTAGGTTATATCTTCTTTGAAACCATCATTGCCCAATATCTAATAAAATTGAGATCCTGCTAGGAAGGAACAAGGAGCAGGAAATTGATGTTAAGCAATGAACAATTCCACCAAATCATGTAACCTTGGGTCATTCATTTTTCTTCTGTGTTCCCAAATTTCCTTATCTGTAAAATGGGAAGCATGGACTAAGAAACTTCTAGGGTCCTCCAAGTTATCTTCCCAATTGACTATGAGCACCCAGGGCTAGTGGCAGAAGATGCTGCCATTTAGGGATCACAGCACCATCGATAATAACCTAAGAAGGTCTAAAAAGAAGGTAATAGGACTATTGGTCAAACCATTGGCCTTTCCATGGGGATGCTGATGCCCATCACTGATTCTAATTCATTTATTTGCCAGAATGTATAGGAATGGACCTCCTATACATTCTGAACTCTTCAATGGGTCCCTGCTCTGCTCTCCTAGGGGATAAAGTGAGGAAGGATTTAGGGGTAAAGGGCAGGGGATGGATGGAGGAAGAGCTGTAATATCTAGGTTCCAGATTTTCCTCTGCCAGTAAGTCAAATTCCATTTCATAACTCATCATTCCCAGGAAGCTTATGAGAATTCCTCCAGCTTTCCTGGAATCTGTGTACCCATGTAGTCTGCCAGAAAAATGGGAAGTCACAAAGCAAATAGGATGCATCTTTCTGAAGCATCCATTAACATGAAATTGGGGGAGTTGGTGAGGTAAGTTGTGAAACTGGTCAATGGTTTAAAACACTAATTTAGGTTGAATTAACATTGGGCATATTAGAAAGCAAAGATAGTATGGACTTTTTTAAAGAAATTAAGATTTCTAAGAAATGTTGAGTTTCCAGCTCTGGCCCACAGATCACTTAGAGAATGACAGACATTCATCTTCCTCAGTCACTTCTGAGAACTCATTCATTCAAACCTCTGGGTCTGCCACTTACGAGCTCGATAGCTCAGTGTAGTTGGGCAAAGTATGTAATATCTAGAAGGCTGTTTTCTCTTCTGTTGAAGGACATCCCACTGTTAAATGGAAGTGTTAACTTTACTTACTTCACTAGATGAGTGTAAGGACCAGAAGTGATAGTGCCTGGAAACGTTTAGCATGAAGCCTCAATAAATATTAGTTTTTATTAAGTAATATGTACTTACTAGTAAAAAAAATGACAAACAGCTAATATGTGTTAATCACCTCCTATGTGCCAAACACTGTGACAGGCATTAGGGAATAAAGGTAAGAAGGGAGTATCTTGCAATCAACTGCCTACTTTGTGCCAGGCGCTGGGCGAGGAGAACTGAGCCAGGTGCCTTCACAGACACTTTTTCATTTCATTGAGGACAAATAAAATGCAATCCTGTCTTCCAGATGCAAGGCAGCAGTCTGAGAGCACAGAATGTCTGGTGGTTGGGATCCTCCTTCATTGGATGACCATGGTAGTGACAGCGATTCATGCTGCTCCGGGGTCTCCCCTTAAAACCCACTTCCTTTCCTTTATAACAAGCACCCTGTGAATTCTTGGTAGATGTGCATTAGAGTCAATTGTGAAAAGCAAGGGACCAGAGACAAAGTGGGCAACAGCCGGTCACCAAAACCCTACCACTGCCAGTTTACGTGAGTCATCTCCTCCAGCCTCCTATATCACTGGGTCATTCTGTGCCCTTTACATCACTTTTGCACTCGGACCTTGTGCCACAGCTGGAACTCTGGCTGTGTCCTCTACCAGCTGAGTAACCTCAGGCAAGCCACTTGACCTCTCCAAGTTTCACTTTTTTTTCATTCATCAAATAGAAATAAAAATAGTTCCTTCCTCATAGGACTGAGTAGTTGTCTCCTTATGTGTTAAGCAGGACAAAATAAGTTCCAACCTTATGCAACTGAAAAAGGTAATATACCTAAACCCTTCACACATTGTCTGGGATGTAGAGAGTATAACATAAAGTAAATAGTAGCTGTTATATAATTATAATTAGGTTCTTACTGCTCTACCTAACCTTATACCAGAGCTAGCACACTGGCTCATTTTGCTCCTTGGTATGAGTCATCTCCTGTCATCTCTGCTGGGATAAATATGAGAAAGCAGTGGGAGTCAGTGAACATGGAAGCAAGTGAGTCCTCAGCTAGAATAATCCATCTTTAGGGATGATCACAGAACTACCCCAGATTGTGCTGGCCCCTTTACATGTCTCTTCAGAGTTATTCATCACATGCTCTGTAAGGAGGATGTCCAGCCCACTACCCCATGGTGACTCTTCCTGAGCCACTTATTCTTCCTATGGAAACTAAAGGGGGGAATGTCTCCTCTTACATGAAGAGCTCTGACCCCAGCATTGTGTTTCCCTGGCTAGCTGAGACCAACAGGATGACATCATTTTTTATAATCATTCCTTACCCATGTGTCAGCCCATTTTAATTTTTTCAGGGTGTTTATATGTGCATCTGCGTGTTTTCCATTTTCGGCCCAAGTAAGCAAACTGTCCTTTAGCTTATTAGGGTGCACATTGGATATTTTTGGTGCTGTAAAGCTTCAGAACAGAAAATAGTCCTTCCTTAACAGAAAGGCAGACCATTGCCATATGCTGGTTCCAGAGACCCTTGAGAATTGAGGAAGAAGCTGCTAGGGACGAGCTCATGGCAGCAGGGTGTCAGCCACGAGCAAATTGACATTGGGCATCTTAACCCTTCTGGGCCTCAGTTTTCTCTTCTCCAAAATGAAGACATTGGCCCCTACGATCTTAAGTTTGCTTCATTGACCCGTTAAACAAGAAATTACTAAGCTCCTGCTATATGCCAGGCACTGGGGATGCCATGACGACCGAGACAGGTCTTGCTCTCACGGTGCTTATATTCCAGTCACAAAGACAATAAACAAAGAACTAACTTCAGACCGTGAGGAGTACCAAGGAAAAGGTAAAGAACGATGATGAGCTAGACAAGTGCCTGGGGTGGAGCAGGTGGAGCCACTTTCAATGGGATGGCCAGACAAGGCCCCTACAGAAGCCACACTTAGGCTGCGAACTGAATGAGGAGAAGCAGCCAGCCATGATGAAGAGGTTGCCAGGCAGAGGGAATAGTCGTAAAAGTTGTATAATTTTCCTTGGGGAAGAACGTGGGTCTGCCCCAGATGAGGAAATGCTGTGTTTATATATGCAGTGATGACATAGGCCCCAGCACCTGAGGGGGGCATGGCCTGACCACTCCCTGTAAACCTTGGAGAGAGCTACTGCCTGCGAGGTCCAGCCATGAAGTCTGGAGGCAACAGAAATCAATGCAGGCTGACCTTTCTGAGCAGCAGTGACAATGATAAATGAAGGAGGTTTGGATGCTGGCCCTTGACTATAAGAGGAAACAGGCAGATTGTAAACTGAGGTTGATGTTTTAAGGCTTAATTTTCACCAGCTATGCAGTTTCTAGAGCCGTTTGCTCCCACAGAGCATGTCAGGCATTTGGACCGGCCTCCTGGACTTTCGGACCAAGTGACCAGCCCAAGGCCTGGAGCGGGGGACACATACGGGCAACCTCACAAAGCTCTTGGCCTCTGCTGGGGGATGGGCCAGCCTGATGGGCACACGAGTGCCTGGGGCAAGGCCACGCTGGGAGTAACAAACACCTGAGCAGCAGTCCCAGCGGCATCCATAGGAGTCAGGTAACCTTTCCAGCCATCCTAATAGAACCTGCTGGGACCAAGCATGGGGTGGGCTCCTCGCACACAGGATCTCATTTAACCCTCACAACCCCTTGGGGAAAGTTCTGCCATTACCCCCTATACACAGATGAGGCTGCAAGAGATTTTGCAACTCAATGGCAGAAGTGGAATTCTAACTTGGGTCAGGCTAATTTCAGGTTGCCGGTTCCATTCTCTTCAGCAATGCATCAATTACACGGGAATAGTAATTATATGTGTCCTAGCCTCATCACATAGCTGTTAAGAGACTCAAACTAGGTGGGGAAGTGTTTTGTAAACACTGATAAGCTATTCCCGGGTCTTCTGGTCCCAGCATAGTCCCCAACAGCATTGTTGTCTGCACAGTTTCCTGCCCCCTCCCACCACACACCTATTTCCCGCCCTCCACTCCTGTACGGAACACCCACCTGTGCGACTGCTGCAGCAACCCCTGAGCTTGCTGCCTATGCTGCCCCTGGGGTGATGGTACGTGCCTGCCTCCCTCCAGAGCCACAGGGGCCCTGCCCCAGCCTTGCTGGGACGTCCTGGCATTCAGCCAGCAGGATGCGGTGGGTGTGTGGAAAATCTGAGAAGACGTCTGTCTTTCTCGGGAAGAAAGCCAAACTGCAGTTCGCTGGAATTCTATAAATTATGCACCCAGAGAGGATTTAGTTTAGAAAGAAAAGGGGGAGAAAATCCCTTACTATTTGCTTAGGGAGCTGGGTCTGCTGAGCTAGGGCCAAACCCCACATATTTGGCCTCGCTTACTGTGTTGCAAAACAGGCTCATGTTCCAGGAGATGGCTGGGAAGGCCACAGAACAACTTGCATTTCTCTGCAGCACTTTCTTCAGCCCTACTTGCCATGCCCTTGACCAGCCTGGGCCTATAGCTTGGATTCTTGGGCCGTGCGGGCTGGGGGGGTTCAAGAAATAGGTGAGCCACCATGATCTCTCTTGGCACACACCTATCTTACTCCCTACCTCTTTATTCCAACTGAAACCCAGTGGTCAGCCAGGAAAGCTGACCAGAGGATACCAGGAAGGCCTCCAGGAAGCCTTCCTTGGGCCCTGAGGCTGGGTAAGTGCTCTTTCCTAAGAGCTCCCACAGCACCTAGTACTTATCCCACTGTATTCCTGGCCTGGCCACCAGCTAGTTTTCCACAGGCTCCTTGACAGCAAAGGCCTTGTGAGTTTTGCCCACTGTGGTACCCCCAGCATGGTAGTTCAGCAAAAAAAAGAATAAAGACTACCCTTAGCCCCCTAGAGTTCTGGGGATTTACGCTTCCAAGAATTCCTGGCAGCTGAAGACAGGCATCCTGGGTGTTGTGTTGCGTTTTGCTCTATCTGTTTTTCCAGCCTCATCTCCCACTCTTCTCAGTCTTCCACTAAATGTTTCCTCAAGTGTGAACTGCTTGCAATGACTCACCAATCTGTCTCTGCCCCTGCCTTTGTTTACCCTGACTGCTCTGCACCCCATCCCTCCACCCGCACTGCCAGTCAGCCTTGAAGGATCAGTCCCAACCTCCTTCCATGCAGGAAGTCTCTCCTAACCCTCCCCACCCTACCCAGACTCCCCTCCTCACTGGTTAGAAACCTTTATCTCAGATCCCATAAGACACCTCACCATGCTTATAGCTGGGCTTACCACAGGCCTCCAAGGATTTGTTTATATAACTGTCCCCACCCCACCCCCAGCCTCGACTACTTGGAAACAGAGAACCTGTCCTAATTACCTCTATATTCTAGCTCTGAGCACAGTGCCTGACAGTAGCAGCTGTTCAGTGCATGCTTGTTGAATTAATTAATTAACTAACATATGCAGAAGATAATAATAGCATGCCATGTCATGGGGCAGAGCGTGATCAAGATCCCAGCAAATGCTGTGAGCTCAGAGGAGGGAACAAGTGCTGTGGGCCGGAGTGGAGGGGACACTGCAGAAAGAGAAACTGACAGGAGATGAAGCCCAAAGGGCAGGGCAGAGAATGGCCAGGGGGCCACAGAGGAGGAGTGAGAAAACGTCTGGGCTTTGAGGAACATAAATCAGATCACAGCCCACTGCTACTTAAAACAGCAGTGGGCCTCTCCCTCTCTGTAGAGGAAAATCCAAATGCCTTATCAAAGCCTATGAGGCCCCATGGATCTAATTCAGCCCTCAATCATTGAAAAGAGAAACTGAGTCCCAGAGTGGCATTCACAGGGATGCCATGACTGTAGCGTTTTTATTTAAAATACTTTGTATTGTTTTTTTAAAAAGCTTTAGCAAAGCAAGTGTGATATTTTTACTACAAATATATTAGCCATATTAGCCTTCAGTTCAAAACCCCTGGTACAGTTTCCCAGAGCTGTTTCTTATGTGAACCAAGTACTGAGCCTGCCTTTATGTAACACGATGGAGATTTTTGTTTTTTCCATCATGACGCATTTGAAAAGTGCCCCATTTACTGCCGTAGGAACCTATTCTGGGGTTGTTTATCTTTTAAATTGCTATGGAACCTTAATGTTACAGCCTTCAAACCAGGCCCCCTGAGAACCCGGGAAAAAGAAGAAATATTTGTTTCTTCCATCACTAGCTGCTGAGGCCCTCCTCAGGCCAGCACTGGGCCAGGCATGACTGTGGCGTGTGTCTGCCACAAAGGACTTGTGATCCAAGAGGAGCACGGTGTGGACTCAGTGCCAGGTGATGAGAGTTGAGCCGGGCACTGCACCGACCACCTTACACCCTTCATTTCCCATTCTCCCAGTAATCTGAAGGGGCAGATATTATTACCCTCACTTGGTAAGTGAGAAAACTGCAGTGTGCGTGTCAGAGTGGGACCGTCAGCCAGGTATGCACCTCACCTCAGTCTAAGGCCAAACAGGACTAGCCCCACGATGGAGCAGGGGAAGTTGCTTCAACTCTTCTGAGTATGAGCTGTCGGACAATGCACCAGCCCAGCCCTCCCCCTGCTGAATAGGAAAGCTTACAGTTGTGGATCGCCTGTGTGTGCAATACACTTTTGGGTAACTATTCCTCGCAATACCCTCCAAGGAAGGTAATGCGATGCCACAGCTACAACGTGGGTAAGCAATTCCGTTTCACAGTGGCTCTGAAGAGATGCTGAGTCACACAGACACAGAGCTAGTAATCTAACTCTATCTGTCTTGGTGCAGTCTTTCTCACCCACTGGGCCCAGCTGAGAAGAAGCGATGAGCATCAGACCATTTGGTTAATTGCTTATGGCTCCGGGGAGATCAGCAGAGAAGAGCTCATCTTGAGGCAGGAACTTGTAGGAAATATATGGAAGAGTGTCAGCTCTAAACAGGCTGATGAGAATGGGCCCAGGAGACTGGGACGAACAGATCTGTTCCATCACTGCAGTGTTGGGGCCCTTCCAGTTATCGTCACCAGGCCAGGAACAGCCTGGCCCCCACTAGGAGCTGGGCCAAAGTCAGGTTACCGAAAGGCATAACGGATCACCAAACCCAATCTACATTGAGTGAAAGGTATATACTCAAACTGAGGAATAAAAAACAGCAAGAGCCACCAAGGGGCAACCCAAGATGGCAGTCTACAAAGTGCCAACAGGAAGGTCAGAGAGACCAAGAAGCAGGTTGACAGTGAGGCTTGTCCGACACTCCAGGGCCTGGCACAGAGCAAGCAGGTATTTTCCTAGCAATTGGAGTCCCTTCATATGCCAAGCCAACTAAATGCCCAGGGAGAGTGGAGATGGAGACAGAGAGGGAAAGAGCAGGAGGAAGAGAGCAATGAAAGTGGAGCCTTTGACCCACCTGTCACTGCACTCCATGAGTGCATGCCCCTGAGGGAATTCGAGGTGGAGACCAGCTGTCCCTCGGACCTCTCAGCGAAAGCATCAGATGACAGTCAAGGTGATTGCTGTGTTTAAAGCTAAGTATTTTTTATACCTAAATGTAAACCAACCAATTTACCTGGTGTTTGTCCAAAAAAAGAATAGTACATGTAAATACTAGAAAATAAGACCTCTGGAAAACTCTGCAAAGGTTACTTTCCTGATGCAGAATCTCGGGGAATTTTGACCATGGATGCTTTTAACCTTTTGTGCTGCCTTTGGACTTATCCCCAGCTCGATGAGACCCCGCTGTCGAAGGGTGCCTGATGTGGTGAGGCACCTCCTGGAGGCACAGGGCCCAGAGCCTGAGGTCTGACACAAATTGATATTTGGCTCATAGAAAGTGGTTTTGTTTTTAAAATAGATAGCTAAATTCCTTACCACCAGCAATTCTGGTGTGGCAGGGTGGCCCCACTGGGAAATGCATGACGGAGGTTCTTTAAGGAAGAAAAGCAGTTGTTCCCCATTGCTCCCCCACACCCACCCACTGACTCGTCTCCCTTTTCTCCAGGGGATCAGACATTCTCTTGCACCAAGGGAGCATTTAGGGGCCTTTGTCTTCTAAAGCCCAGTTCTGTTAAGATAGAGATGAAGCTGATACAAGATGTTGGCAGACCCTTCTTTTATTTTTATTTTTTTAAATTTTAATAAGAGTTCATTTGAGACTAACCAACATCATATGTCAGAGAGCAAGACCTCACATGTTCATGGCACACACAGAAAGAGAAGGCAGGTAAAGTTCCTGGGGGGAGAGAACAACGGGCATGGGGGTGGGAGTATCTGAGAGGCAGGGACATGGACCCTGCCCCTTGTAGTGTCCCAGAGAGGCTTGACCTGGGATGGGAAGTGATTGCCACATGCCTCTGGAGGCTGGCCTTGAGTTCTGGCCGAGGCTGTGGTCAGAAGGCTTAAGATTTGCAAGGGAGAGTGAGGCCAGGACAGCTGGAAGTCCTTTCCAAGAAGCAGTTTTAGGCAGATGGCAGAAGATCACAGAAGTAGACACCAGCCCAGGAAAGCAAAAGGGGTGATACAGCCATGGAGCTACCAGGAGTTACAGCCCAGTGACTTACGGCTCTCCCTCATTTTACCAGAACCGGGAACCTTGTACAGTTCAGTAGAAGGGACAGCGGTAGCCCCACTTATGACTGATATTGAATTTCACCTCTACCTGAGGAGCGGGGAGAAGGTGCTCAAGCTGCTTGACTTTATTTAGAATAATGAATGGATGTATTGTTTCTTAAGCCTGAGTTCTGCTCCATAATGTCTTCCTGAATATAATTATTACTGTGATAATAATTACAATACCTAATACTAGTAGAGGGTTTCTTCTTTTACACTTTCACATGCTAAAGTTCCTGAGGTCTGGATATTGTTACCCTTTGGGGTGTGGACTGTAGAAAGGACTCCTGGCCTTTGGTTTCACCCTCAATGGTGGAGACCCTTCGGCGCTCCGTTGGCAATTGTCATTATCCACTTCGGTCTTAGAAAACTGAGTTTCTTTAAACAGCATCCCTGGAGCCCCCTGTCTACCAAGTGGCCCTAGCTGGCCTCACCGTGTGGCCAGTGTGATGACCAATGACTGACACATACTAAGAGCTCAGCAAATGCTTGTTTAAGAAAATGAGTAAGGAATAAATTATTGGATTAATTTGATTAAGCCAGTTTTTCAATTAATAAATTTTATTTCTTAGAGCAGTTTTAGGTTTGTAGAAAAATTGAACAGAGCCCTGGCTGGTGTGGCTCAGTGAATTGAGTGCCAGCCTGCAAACCTAAGGGTCACCAGTTCAATTCCCAGTCAAGGCACCTGCCTGGGTTGCGGGCCAGGTCCCCCCACTAGGGAGCATGTGCAGGCAAGCACACATTGGTGTTTCTCTCTGTCTCTTTCTCCCTCTCTCCCCACTCTCTAAAAATAAATAAATAAAATCTTTAACAAAGAAAAAGAAAAACTGAACAGAAAGTACAGAGTTCCCATTCACTCCCGCCCCTCCCCAGCCATGGACACGGTTTCCCCATTATTACCATCTTGCACGGGTGTTGTACCTTTGTGACCATTGGCCACCCAACACTGATGCATGATTATCAGTTAAAATTCGTTGTTGACAACAGGCTCACTCTTTGTGCTGTACAGTTCTATGGGTTTTGGCAAATGTATAATGTAATGTGTCCACTGTTACAGTATGACACGGAATAGTTTTACTGCTCCAAAAATCCCCCTTGCTTTTTCCTTTTCATCCCTCCCTTCCCCTAACTCCTGGCCACCACTGTTTTTTGTTTTGGTTTTGGTTTTAACCATCTCTGTAATTTTGCCTTTTCCAGAATGTCAGATGGTTGATATTATACACATGTAATATTTTCATACCAGCTTCTTTCACTTAGCAATACACAGTTTCCTCTGTATCTCTTTGTGGCTTGACATTGCATTGCTTTTGACCCTGAATAATTTCTAATTGTATGGTGGCACCACAGTTTGTTCATCTATTGAAGGATGTCTCGGTTGACACCAATTTTTGTCAATAATTGACAAAGTTATTGTAAACATTTGTATGCAAGTTTTTGTATGGACATAAGTTTTTGACTCATTTCAGTAAATACCTAGGAGCATAACTGTTGGACTGTATGCCAAAGCTATGTTAGCTTTGGTGAGCCTGTTTTTTAAAAAAGCCAACTACTATCCCATAAAACAGGAGCGCTATGAGTGAACTTCACACCGAGTGGCACTACGGAAGAGGCCCTGCTTTCACATGCAGTAAACAAAATGTTTAGCTTCAGCGTGTATACCCAAGACCTGGCATACTTGATTCAGTGAGTAATATGCTATATAGCTGCTCCCATAACTCCGCTTTGGTCTTTTCAATTTGGCCGCCAAACAGACTAGTCTGAGGAGGTTCTTACCCACTGCAATTATGTATGTTAGTGGGAAAGACAATGAATAAATACTCAACTGAAACCTGTTCAGGTGAAGATACTGGATAGGAAAAGACCACAGGTAAGCAGATCATAAAATAAATGAGTTTCCTCATTAACTTTTATGGCGAGTCTGCATGTGCAGCTGAACTAGGATTGGGGGAGAGCAGTGCAGGAAGGGCAGGTAACTCAGGGACAATTTGGGTACAAAGAGATATTACCAGGCTCTATAGCAGAGGAAGGCAAGTAGGTTACGGGGAAAGATTTTTATTATTATTATTGGTTAGAGAGAGAGAGAGACATGGATTTGTTGTTCCACTTACTTATGCATTCATTGTTTAATTCTTATATGTTCCCTGACTGTGGATTGAACCTGCAACCTCGGCGTATTAGGATGATACTCTAACCAATGGGGCTACCTAGCTAAGGCAAGGGGAAAGATTTATATTTTGGGCAAAGAAAAACTTTAAAACATGAAAACACAAAACAAAATGTCTTTACATCTTCTCTGTCCAACGTCAACTGCCTTTCTCTGCATCTTTACATCATAACCTCTTGACTTGGTACATCTCTCTCCATTTAAACTGGAAGAGTCTTAACTTTTCTTGCTGTCCCTCACATTGCTACTTTGCACATAGTAGGTGCTCAAGAAGAGCTCATTACTTTGAAAGCAAAAGCTTTTACCTATACACATATGAGAAAAGGACTCCAATTTTGCCCTCAAAATTCAACTATCACAAAAGCCAAACAAAACCAGAAATCTCCTCCTCTTGGTAAACAAATGTTTTTAAGTGGTGTTGGAATGAAACCAGCATATACGTTTCTAGAGCTTTGTAATCATTAACTATTCTCCACCTTCCTGGGAAATGCGAACTTGAATAAGCTCCAAGCACCTTAGCAACAAGCCAGCAGCTCCCAAGCAGAGGCCCCAGTCTTCTGGTGGGGCCAGAATCCCAGAAACAATGCATTTTTTATTGACATAAACTGTCTTGCTTCCAAAGCTGGAATCCCAAGAACCAAGCTAATGAGAAGACTCGGTGCCAGGATGTCACACTGAGTTAGGAAGGACAATCCATGAGCACTCTGTTTCTCTGTGCTCAGCCCAGACTGAAGGAGACACAGGGCAAACATATACAGCAGTTTCTGAAAGGCCCCAGCACTCAACACTTGGACACCCAGATAATCGCTGTCTTTAGCTGGCAATGTGGGAAAGGGTGCAGACTATGGGATGTTTTCCGAACGGACGGGCAGTGCCCTGTGCAGAGTAGCAGAGCTGCCAGCTGTAGACCTGGGCCGTGTGATGCCGGCAAACTCCTGAGCATGACGAGCAGGCCTCTCTGTTTGATTAGCCTGCAGGTGAAACGGCACCCTCTCCTCTCCTTCTAATCCCACCTCTCTCAATGGCCTCATCTAGGCCCCAACTGCTGGCACATTTAAAAGATGCACCCTCAGCATAGCAATCGGTGTCCCTTAGTTTCAAGATGGTGATTGACTTCTCTGAAAACTCCAACAGGAGGTGACATTTCTTCACATCCCGTCCAAAATTACCTTTGAATGTTTCCTGCCTCTGAAACACTTTAGGATGACTTAGCAAGCCAAGCACAGAAGAGGGCTTCAATTTGTGTTAAAAACAGTGAATGCTCATTATAATTTACTGAGTGCTATGCACAGCAATGTGCTAAGCACCTCACATCACCTCACTTAATCCTCACAAGAGGATTGGCGGTTAGGATCATCATGAACCCCATTTCACTGATAAAAAGCAGAGGCTTAGAGAAACTAGGTTAGCAGTTCTCAGAGCGTGGTTCCTGGAACAGCAGCATAAACATCACCAGGACACTTGTTAGCAATGAGCATTGCCAGGCGCCCTCCCAGACCTACTGAATCAGAAACTCCATGGACAGGGCTAGCAATAAATCTCAACAAGGCCAGCAGGTGATTATGGTGCAACTTACCTAAAACCGCACAGCCAGAAGAGTCCAAACACCAGCACTTTGGCTCCAGAGCCCTGCTCCTAACCTCTGCGCAATAGATTCATCTGGATGCAGATATAAAGGGCCTCCCTCTCACCTACCATCACAAACTCCAAATTTACAGAATTGACCATCATTTACAGATGCTTGGCTGCTGAAAATGTCTGGTCAGATCCGTAAGAGGGATCAAAGTGGGGAAGTAGCCTGCCTTTTCTACATTAAGGCTTCTCTTTGACTCATGGGGCACTGTCACATTCCTCACAGGCAGGAAGAGTTCCTGAACTCTAAGCATGTCACCCCACCCTAGCCCCCAGAGCATCCCAGAGCCTACACCCCAGCCTTATGGACTCTTTATTTCACACCCAAGAAAGCAGACAGAGCAACTCAGAGGAATGAAGTGGAGGGTAGCCGATATTAAAAGCCAACAAATGAAAAGCATCTGTATTAATTTTCAAGGGATGCCATAAAGTACCACAACCTGGGGGCTTAGAAAAATGGAAATCTATTGTTAGCCAGTCCTGGTGGGTGGAAGTCTGAAGTTAGGGTGTTGGCAGGGCCATGCCCCCTCTGAAACCTGTAAGGAAGGATCTTGTCCTGCCTCTTCTGGTAGCCCCAGATGTTCCTAGGCCTGTGAAAGCATAATTCACATGGTTTTCTCTCTGTGTCTTTATATTGTCTTCCTTCTGTACGTGTTTGTTTCTGTGTCCAAATTTCCCCTGTTAATAAGGAAAACAGTCATCTTGGATTAAAGGTCCACCTACTCCAGTATAACCTCATCTAAACTAACTCCATCTGCAATGACCCTATTTCCAAATAAGGTAATATTCTGAGGAGGTTAAGACCTCAACATGAAATGGGGGAGGAGGGGACATCATTCAACCATAACATGAAGAGGGGATTAGACTACAGAAGTTTTTAAATATGTCGTTTGCTGCAAATCCATTTTGGAGATTTTTAGACTGACCCCAAGGAGTCCATGTACCTGAGGGTAGTTTCCATCATGGCTGATGATCAGGACCATCTGGTGTTGGTTAAAATGAGAGCTTCCGAAGCCTCATCTCAGACATCCTAGATAACAAAGAGATTCAGGGAATGGTGTGTTAATAAGCACCCTTGTGATTCTATTGCAGCCAGCCCCTCAGTGCTCCCAAATTTGGGAAGCACTGTTCTAGTCAGCCCTCATGGGATGCTCAACATTCTAGCCCATGTGCAAACCAAACTCCTCTGAGGTGGTACCCAGATTTCCTCAGCATCCTGGCCCTTGGGCTGCCCTTCCAGGCCAGGTGATTTCATTGAGTGGGAGTCAACTTGAACCAGATTCTGTGGAATCCATCTCCACTAACCCAATAACTTCCCCCCTTCAAAGAAACATGGACAAGAAGGCCACTGAGAGCTGGTGCCCAACTCGAGGAAAATCAAGAGGCACTGTCATTGCTCTGAGCAGAGCCTGGGAAAGCAGCCACAGGGAACTTACGGGAGAAGCAGAAGCCAGCAAGGAAACACTTCAGGGCAGGACTAGCCACCTCTGCCCTGACAGCCACTCCTCTTCCCCAACCCACCTCACGGGACTCCCAGTTAGCAGGCAGGACACAGGAATCACAGATGTAACAACTGTACTTGCTAGATAAGGAGATTACACAGCAGCAAAGAATGAGCCCTGGACTGGGTGTCTAGATTCACCAACTCATTCTGCCTCTCAGAAGCCCCATTTCTTCCTCTGTTTGGTTCTCATCATTGATCTTCTCATGACAAGGAAGAGATACCCACTCAAGTCAGCCCAAAAGAAGAGAAGGTGACTGATTATAAGGATGCAGTTCCCATGGAATGCAAGAGCAGGAAAGAACTCACCTGCCTTCACATGAACCAAAAACATTCTGTCTTTTAAAGGTTGCATGACCTATCTCTTCTCCCTGTGCCTCTGCTCACTTCCCTCTTTCTCTCTATTAAAAGGCTCTCTCTGTCACTACCTGAGCCTATATAGCAGTCGTCCTGGTTGACTTAGTCCCCAACTCTACATGGCCTTTCACCTCAGTTCTCTGCAGCTCAATGGCTTAGTTCCTCAATGTTCCAATTCCAAATTCCCAGAAGAATTGAGTCCAGCCTGGGTCAGGCAACCTTCCTCCACCCAACTAGGTATGACATGACTGAGTAGCGGGTCACATAGTACAAACCCAGGCACCTGAGCTGGCACCTCCTTAAGGACTGTGGGTGGGCAGCACCCCAAGGCATGTCTACTACATTAATACCAAAAGGCAACACCATTTTTCTATTAATTTTTTTTGTGGGGGAAAGGGGATGGGAGGGAGAAAGAGAGGAAAGGAAACATTGACAGGTTGCTTCTTGTGTGTACCTGGGCCCAAACCCACAACATAGGCATGCGCCCTGACTGGGAATTGAACCGGTTTGCTTTGCAGGACAACGCCTAACCAACTGAGCTACACCAGTCAGGGACCATTTTCAAGCATTTTCTAAATGGCAGATACTCAGCTACATTAGCACATATAATCTTCATTCAAACATTCAAGCTAATTATTATAAATATGGAACCTGAGGCTCACAGAACTGAGGATACTTATCTAAGGTCTCTAGAAAGAGATGAAGCAGAAATTTCAACTCACTTCACTAGATTCCACAGTGGCACATTTTCCTTTTTGCCACTAGCCTAAGGCAATTAGACCAGGAAATTGTATGGTTTCATCCCATCAGGAAAAAAAAAAAAAAATGGAGGTTAACAATCCCTACCGTGACTCTCTGCCAGATTATATGGATGATAAAATAAAATCACGGACTGAAAAGTGCCTTGGGAAAGCCATACAAAGTTAAATGCAAAGTCTTGAACACACCTGCTACCACAGTCCCACGGCGTGGTTTACTCACTGGGCATTCCCCTGAGGACTGCAGAGCACTTATTCACCTCTCCTCTGAGGACAGAATTGCTCTGCCCGTGGCAGAGGTCTTAGCAGCTGTCCAAGACCCCCTGGAAGGAACTGCCTGCTGCTTACAGTCTGCTAGTATGACCCCACGTAAACAGAATCTGAATACTCAACCCAGAGCTGGACACTCCAAGGCAACTGCTATTTGAAATAGAGTAACTTTCTTGTTTTTCATGAGAAAGCCTCAAATACCCAAATGTGGGTCAACTGGGCTCAAGTTGGGTATAACTGAGCTTAAACCACAATCACAGACAATTCTCAATTTTAATGCCACCCTTCAAACCCCAAGATGGGAGTCAGGCCCACGGAGTTTTTGTCCCAGAGGGAGGTGTGTTTCAGAGGCTCATTCACTCTCTGACATGGTGGGAAAGACCTCAAGCCAAGGAACAGACCATGCTTTTGGCTCTTACGAGGCTTCATGTTCTGTGTCACTTGGCCAGGCTATGGTGCCCTGTTCAGTGCTCAATCAAACACTAGTCTAGGTTAGCGATGTTCAAAAAGTGTCGCAAGAGGCACATTGGTGCGCAGCATGAATTTTTAAAACGTGCAATATCTGACTCGTAAGGGAACTGACTTCTTTTCCCTTAGACTGACAAATTAAAAAATGACAACAGCCAACACAACAATAGCCATCCAATGTGAATGAATCAAAATTATACCTATTTTTGTCAGATAGGAAAAAATGTAATTTTTTGGTGTGCTGCAGAATTTTATTAGTTTAAGTGTGCTATGAGATAAAAAAAAAAAAGCTGAAATCACTGGTCTAGATGTTGCTGTGATGGTGTTTTGCAGTTGTGATTAGCATTTACAATCAGGTGACTTTAGGTACAGCAGATTACCCTCTATAGTGTAAGTGGGCCTCATCCAATCAACTGAAGGACTTAAAAGCAAAAACTAAGCTATCCCAGGGAAGAAGTCATTCTGCCTTAAGGGATTCTGGCCTGCCCTACAGATTTCAAACTCAAGACCTCAGTATCAATTCTTATCTGAATGTCCAGCTTTCTGGTCTGAAATAATCTCTATCTATCTATTTATCTATCTATCTATCTCTTGTCTCTCTCCTGACTACTGATTCAATCCTCAAGAACTGACTACTGATGGTGACCTGTTGACATTCACCTCATATTTTTTTTGAAGATTTTATTTATTTATTTTAGAGAGGGGAAGGGAGGGAGAGAAACATCAATGTGTGGTTGCCTCTCATGAGCCCCTTGCTGGGGACCTGGCCTGCAATCCAGGCATGTGCTCTGACTAGGAATTGAACCAGTAACCCTTTCATTCACAAAGCTGGCATTTAATCCACACCAGCCAGGGCCCACCTCATACTGACTAACTACTGCAGGTGAGGCACTGGGCTGGACTAGGAGAGGGAAGCAGATCATGATATGATGTGCAGTGACCAGGTACAGGTCTTGTAGACTGAGTCCCTCCTCCTTCTGCAGGCTCCTGTGTCTCCCCTGGAGACTTGGATAGCCTCAAAGAGCTCACTGAGGGTTGTATAGATCCTCACTACTAAAACTGTGGACCATAGACCAGCTGCATGGGCATCACCTGGGAGTTTATCAGAAATAAAGGAGCTCAGGCCCCACCTCAGACCAAGTGAATCAGAATCTGCATTTTAACAAGATTCCTCAGTTATTCAAATACATAGAAAGTCCAAGAGGCACTGTGATCAAAGGCAGCCTGAAATTCCAGGATGAACAAGGGAATGTTGAGAGATATGTTAGGTGTTAAGAAATACGAGGAGGTTTTCCCCGACTGGACTCGACAGCTCTTAGGACTTGAGCAAAACTAACAAGAGTAGGTTAGTTGGTGAGGTTTCACTATGTGCGAGGCACTAACCAGGGCAATCTGTATTTCTTTGGAAAAATATCTGTTCAGGTCCTTTGCCTATTTTTAAGTTGAGTTATTTGTGTGGGTTTTTTTGTTTGTTTATTTTGGGTGGGGTTTTTTTTTGGGGGGGGAGGTTGCTGTTAAATTGTATGTATTCCTTATATTTTTTGGATATTAACCCCTTATCGGATAACTGGTTCTCAAATATTTTTTCCCATCCCATAAGTCTAGCCTAGTGCCTTTTCATTTTGCTGATTGTTTCCTTTGCTATACAGAAGCTTTTTAGTCTAATGTAGTCCCACTTGTTTATTTTTGTTTTCGTTGCCTGTGTTTTTAGCATCACATCCAAAAAAACCATTGCCAAGGCCAACATCAAGGAGCTTTTCCCCTATGTTTTCTTCTCAGAGCTTCCTGGTTTCAGGTCTTATATAGAAGTCTTCAATTTATTTGGAGTTAATTTTTCTGCATCGTGTAAGATAAGGGTTCGATTTTGTTTGTTTGTTTGTTTTGCATGTGGGTATCCAGTTGTCCCAACACCATTTACGGAAGACTATCCTTTCCCCATTGTGGATTCTTGGTGCCCTTTTCAAACATTGGCTGACCATACACGCATGGATTTATTTCTGTGTTCTCTATTGGACTGTACCTGGTTCTACTCACTTGTAAACCTCTAGGGTCTAGCCCAGTGCCCAGCAGACACTGTTAGATGTGAGGTAGATGATCCTCTGCAGCTCTCAATAGTTAACACCCATTCCCTCTCCCCACACAGAAGTCGGAGAATTGGCTCCAACCCGAAGGAGGAAACCAGCCTCCCCTTGATTAATAAATACCAATAAGACCGCTGCCAAAACTGCATACCTTGGGTTTATCCATTTCAAATCAGTGTTACTGTGGAGCCACAATGAGCACAAATAACTGCTTATAATCTTAATGACTGCTAGTTTTACAAGGTTGTACTGTTACTTCCAAAACAGAGAAGATAAATCATAGACTTCATTTGAAAACGTGGAACACATTTCAACATCACTGAGGCTTCTCCAAAAATCCAGATCAAAAAGGAGTAAAACTACGTTGAATCCTTCTATGTTTAAGGCACTGCAAGGTTAATTCAACCAGTCATGTTGACCTAAAAGGGCAAATTATTCAGAGTTATATAATAGACTAGACAAGTTCTTTCAAGCAAATTCTCTTTTCAATATGAAAACCTTCTTTCAGAAACCAGCATCATTTTAATAAGGGACTAATTTAGTGGTAAATGAAAGGGTCCATTGCGATTCAGAGCCCTACTTCGTGTGGTCTGCTTAGGAACCTATTGCAAAGTCTTCATCCCAGGCCACTTGGCTATGATGGTGTTTAAATAAAGGCATCTCTTTTCCAAATTATGTTGCCATTTATCAAAGCTGCAATTCTTCTCCTTAGGGTCCAATTTTATGTTCATTTGCTTGTTTACCAAGTCTCGGTTGGTCTTTTTTACCCCCAAATATAAATATGCCTCCAACTTTGATTTAAGGCCAAGGATTTCTGAAAGCAAGTCAGACTTCAGAATGTTGTTCTTTCCTGTAGGAAGGCCTTATCAGATCTCATCACACCCATATTGATTTTGTGAAAATAAACTCACTTGAAAACCAATAAGTAGCCCAGCTTTTGGGACCAGTGACAGTGAAAACATCAAGAATGTAAATTTGAGCTCTCCTGGCAAAGGTTTCTTCTACTCTCCAAACACAGCAAAGAATCTGCCACGAGACATTCAATTCTCCTGTAAATCTGGATTTCCCAAAGCAAATACAATTTGAAGCAGAGATACCCAGTAGCCCCGCGCAATCATTTGGGTTGAAAGAATTGACTTCAAAAGGAGGACTTCTCTGGACAAGGAATGATCGGTTTACAGTCGTCCTTGGAGACGTCTGAGTTGTGCTCACTAGTTTATTCACAAGTACACAGCGATTTTAGGGAATTAGAGCAACAATCTCTTCAATGTTCATAGTCGATGTTCCTGCTGTGACCTCTAAAGAGAAATGATTTATATGTGCTTCAGCTCAATCTTCTGCTTTCTAGCCTTATGCATTAAGAAAAACAAAAAGATTCACTTTTGTCTGCTAAACAAGGTCTGACCCAGTCTTGATCAGTGAGGGCCAAGTCTTCAGCTGAGCACTTCACATGCGATACGCCATAGATTTCACAACAACCTGACAAGGCAGGTATACACTATATCAGCTTGACTTGCTCGATGAAAAAAATGAGGCCCAAAGGGGTAACGAGCCTACCCAGGATCATGCAGCTTGTAAAGCTCGGACCTGGACTTCAATTACAGACGGTCTGACTCACCCCCTGAGCAGGTTTGTCTCCCAGCTTTGGGTTGTTTACCACTGACATCAGGCCAGTGCCTTGGGTCTGTCCCCATGATATTTCCCTTCCCCACAGTCCTCATTCTCCCTCCAGGTGGAGAGAGCTTGCTCCAGGCTGTCTCCTAGTCCCCATTTTCCCATGGCTATCCATGAGTATATCACTCGCCTTGGGGGGCAGGGCCTCATCTTTTGTTTCTCATTTATCTCCAGGGCCTTACAAAAGCCCTTCAAGGCTCTTGAAGACATGATATATGACAGATTGGGGTTTAGATCCCCTCTTCTAAAGTCCCACTCATGTCATCTAGGAAATACCCTCAACTTGAGACTCTTCCTATTCCATCAGCCAAGTCACAGATAAAAATATTCATTCAAACCCACAGTCCCTTTTTGTTACCCACCAAGAGAGACCAGTCTACCTGTGCAGGAAGGAAGAACAAGGAAAGAAAAAGGAAAGAAGAAAAGAGAAGGGCAAAAAGAGAGATGGTAGGGGTGGGGTGGAGTTTTAGGGGTGGAGTTAGTTGTGCTCACATCCAGCAGTGAACCCCTTTCCTACCACTATTATATTGATTGTATAAAGGCCCGAAACAAGTAAAGAATTTGGGATTTGACACGGGGAAATCAGGAGGAATTTAACAAAATTGCAATTATTAACAACTTCTTACTCATTGTTTACTTTCGTTGCATTTTGTTTTTCTTTCTTTTTTATTGTTGTTCAAATACAGTTGTCTCCATTTTCCTGCCATCACTTTCCCCCGCCAAACCCACCCCCACCTTCCACCCTCCATCCTTCCCCCCTTTGGCTTTGTCCATGGGTCCTTTATACATGTTCCTTGACAACCCTTTTCCTTCTTTCCCCCATTATCTCCCTCCCCTCTCCCCTCTGGTTACTGTCAGTTTGTTCTTTATTTCCATGTCTCTGGTTCTATTTTGCTTGCTTGTTTGTTTTGTTGACTAGGTTCCACTTATAGGCGAGATCATATGGTATTTGTCTTTCACCACCTGACTTACTTCACTTAGCATAATGCTCTCTAGTTCTTCACTTAAGAACAGGATACAGTAAAACCAAACCAACTAGCTGAGCTGAGTGGCCAAAGAAAAGTTGACCTGTGATTTTATAAGAAAACAAGGCCCATTATCTACTAAAGAAATAGGTGAACAAATTGACTTTTGGAGTTCTAAATTAAAGATCCAAGTGAACAGCGACTACATGAAAAACACAACTTCCCAGCCTGGAGACCCTTTTGGATTTCATGACCAGAGTCACAGTGGCTCAGTGGAAAGAGCACTGGACTTGGTGAATTTCCCCAATCCTCCACGTTGACAAGCTCTGTGACCTTGGAAAAATGACTTACCCTCTCTGAACTTCAATTTCCTCAACTATAATATGGGAATAATTTGAATTTCACCTTAGAGTATTGTGAAATTTAAATGTTATTAAATTCTAATGCTAATGGCCTCTTATACACACACTATAGGAAGCCACTGCCCTTCTGAAATTTTCTGAATATCCAAAGCTCCTCTGGGCAATTCATCGAAGTTTGCCCATACCGAGGGTCCTGGTATACCGACTACTTGATGCTGTTGGTCTAGTCTCCTCTACTATCCCCCACAGATTCCATTCTCTTGTCTAAGTAAACAGAGTTGAGAGACAAGCAAGTGAGTCTTTGGTAGAAAGTAATTCTCATTAAAGCATTATATAATGGCCACTACCCGGGACCAATTGCTCAGTTGGTTGGAGCATCATCCCAGTACACCAAAATTTCAACTCCTAGTCAGGGCACATACCTAGGCTGTGGGCCTGATCCTTGGTTGGGGTGCATACAGGAGACAACCAAGAGATGTTTCTCTCTCACATAGATGTTTCTCTCTCTCTCTGTCTCTCTTAAATCAATAAACATATACTCGGGTGAAGACCTTTTTTAAAAATATGCTGGCCACAGGTAAAACACCTGAGTGGCTTTGCAGTTTTCCCACATACAGGCTCTGGGTAACAAATTCAGCCGTGTTTGCCTTGCAATGTGCCTTAATCTTTTTCTCTTTACTTTCCTCCCCATAAATTGAGATAAATGAGTCAGATGGTTGGCAAATTCCTATTCTGTTTAATCAGTCAATGGGTCTCCAGCATCTATTTGTGGTCAGTAAATGTCACCTCATCAATCTAAGAGATTGGAGTTTTCTCTCCCCATGACCTAAGCCTTCGCCTTTGACACTTGTCCAGCATTTCTTTCAGCTTGGCCCCTCCCCTCAGCTTGGTCCCCAGCTTGGATGCCAGACCAACTACGACATTAGGAAATCCTCAATACAAACCATAGGCCGATTTCTTTCATTGATCTTACTCAAACCCTACTCATTGCACAAAAGTTTTGAGGTGACTTAGAATAGAAGATAGGATAAGATTAATTATAGCGCACAGGTATGACACCAGATTAGATGCAGCTGAAGTCATTAACTGGGTCCTTACTTGGCCAAATGAGGCATTTCACAGGGTCTCTCTGTCCTTCTTTGCTGGCTGCAGGTTAAAATAAACTCTGCTCCACACTGTCTGTATTCTCCACTCTTGCAATTTGCAACTACTTCTAGTATCCGGCATCCTTGGGCTTTCTCTCTCCCAGGGAAGTGGACTATAGGCACTAAAGACTGGCACAAGAGGAAGTTGCTTCTTTTCTGGACCTTGCCTTCATGGGAGAGCAAACAATTGTTCTCTCCATGCTCTTGTTCTTTCTTTCTTGCACTTTAGCCTCCTGTCTTTGGGGTATCTTAACAACCTTTGCATCCCGCCCCTGGTTCTTGTAGATCAGAGGCTGTCTGTGAGAATCATTCCGAGCGCTTTAAAAATGCTGGTGCCTGGACCTCAACTCAGTTGCTTAAAAATCTGTTGGAAAGGCTTGGGCATCTGTATTGGTACAGCTCCTGGGGAGATTCCAACATGCAAGTGGGGTTGAAATCCACTTCTGTCAATTTTCATGTCTTACATTGTCTGTTGGTATTTCCATGTTCCTAATATATTACAATTGAATATTCCTTGGGGTTGGGAGAAGGGACATAGGAAAAACAAGGAAAATGTCATTATTCTCACCCAAAGGCAATAAAAAAAAAAAAACAGTAGGAAATAATTTTTGCTTAAGAGGAACAAAATAATATAATTATATATGTCATAACATACTTTTTAAGCAGCCTTTAGTAGTTACTAGAAAATATGAGTATGTTTTATTTATTAATATATTGATATATGTATCCATATGTTGCCCTTTCATAAAAGCAATTTATTTTGTTTTTGGATATAATACATTAAATCCAACTGAGCAAATTCTTGATTCCCCCATGTAATTAGTGGCAAAATGGTTTGTGGCATATATAAGCAAAGTGTATCAGAAGTCCATCCCTGTAGTGCACTAATGGTCATTAAAAAAAGACAAAAGAGATAGGGATCTGTCTTCTTTTGAAGCTAAAATGCATCTTTGTACAAATGGGATGAGAGGCATTTATTCAACAATGAGTTGAGTTTCTGCCTGGTACCAGGCGCTGCTCTGGGCCTGGTGGTGGGGCTGCAATTTGAACCTCCCATTTCAAGCTCTTCCATGTCAAGTCCTACCAGTTGATTATTTATATTCTGTACTTCTTTTTTTTTAATTTTTAAGATTTTTAAATTGTTATTCTATTGATCTTTTTTGTTTTCTATAATTTTATTTATTTTTTAAATCAATTTTTTTGAGAGAGAGAGAGAGGAAGGGGGACAGAGAGAGAAACATTGACATAAGAGAGAAACGTTGATGTGAGAGAGAAACATCAATTGTTTGCCTCCCGTACATGCCCCAACCAGGGACCAAACCCAAAACCTACGCATGTGCCCTCACCAAGAATCGAACCCACTACGTTTTGGTGCACGGAACAATGCTCCAACTGACTGAGCCATGCGGCCAGGGCTCCATCACTTTATTTTTCTTCAATGGTCTGTCTTCATCATCACTGAGTTTCACTTTGGTCTCAACCTCTTTAATCTTATTATTTCGGAATGTTTTCCTAAATACTTCTAGAGTTCTTACACAAAATTCAGCCAGTTTTATATTCCTTAAAACTTGTAAGCACTCATTAATTATGTAGAGGAAAAACGCTTAAAGGCAGTCATAACTTCTTATAATCAACAAATAGACTTAGTCTTGCCACAATTGCTAGGCATGCCACCTGAACTTTGGGGAAAGTACCAACACATTTTACGTATATGGAGACTAATAGCTCACTTACCTGCATCTCAGAAGCAAACTCTTCCTCATTCAGGACTTGACAAAAACCTTCCAGCAGCATGTACCACTTAGAGCAGAAATTTCGCATTGTCAGTCTGCTGGCTGATCCAACTGGCATGTGCATTTTAATTGGCACTGACAGTAATTTTTTAATTGAATTTCCATATCTTTGAATGCACCACGCCTTCAATTGTGTGCACATAGTCCATTTCACTAATTTACTTTACCTGCTGGCTCTTGAAGACATTTGAATTTATTATCCCTCATAAAAATGGAAGTTTTTCTGAAAAATGTTATGTGCTTCCCAATCTCCTTAAGCAGAACATCTGAAATACAACTTAACCTTCTCTTCATAGCTCAGAGTTATCACTGTGAAACTCGTGATTATCCCACACAGAAAAGCCCTCATGGGTTATTCGGATTGTTGGCCACTCAACAGACCCAAGCTGCTGTGCTTCTTTTTACAATGGTCTTATCTTGTCCCTTCCTATCTCATGATTAGCTACTTCATTTCACTGTTGCCAGCGTGACTACCACCACTACCACCCACCCCCCACACACACATTTACAAACACACACACTTTTTTGACACCCACAAACCCTTTCTAACCCTCCACTGTTCTGTAGGCTAGGAAACAAGAAGGTATTTTCATTAGAATTGTGTGCAGAGTAATAGTAAACAGGCTCTGAGTTAGACACTCCTTAAGGAAGATGACTCTTTATAAGAAACTTTCATGCGAATTCTTCATTTACCATTTGACTGTTTAGAAGTCATCACTGCTCAGTTACAGGCTCTTGAAAAAAAAAAAAGTCATAAACACATGACTCCTGTCTAATGAAAGAGTTAGCACTTGAAATTATGAGGATTGGATTTCCCACGAAGAACCAAAAATTTACTAAGCTAAATAAAAAGCATGCGCACTGACCTTCAGTTCTTGGCCATCACTGCCAACCACAAAACAAACAACTAGAAAAAACAGCCACAGATGCTACACCCGTCCTTTGAGTTGATTAGGAAGCACTAAGAGCATTTGTGCACCCAGCACTGTTGGATGAGCTGTTCATGTAAGCTGCGAGCCATTTCTCATTAACTGAACGACTATGCCCAGTCTAGCCCAGCCAAGAACCTCTTCTCAACCTGTACTCAGAGGCCACAGAGCAACTCACTCAGAGGGGTTTGGGCTGGGCTGCCTTACTCCCCTCACATCTAGTAAGGCCCACTGCCCACCACAGCCCAGATTTTTGTTCCTTCACACCTATGACTGTAATGACCCCCACCCCATCTCTCATCTCCCATCTCTCTGTCCCTGAGTCATCCTGGTTGAACTTTCTAACCCTCTGCTCTCACTGCATTGCTTCCGGATAAAGACAAAGTGCAGTCTGTCTCCCTATTAGCTGGAGAAAAAAAAAGAGTATTTTCCTCAACCCCTATTATTCTCTTCTGTCTCACCTCACTGTAGCCCCCAGTGTCACAGTTATCTCTCTGCTTTCCCACCACACTGTAGTCATCGCCACTTCCTGCCTTCGCTCTTGCTCTTTGCTCTTCCAGAATATTATCTCTTTTCTTCTCTGTCCGTCCAACTTTCACCCATCTGTGTCTCTACCCAAGAAGCCATTCCTAAGCAGCACCCCATTCATTGAACTCCTTCCAGTTCCCAACATTTAAAGCCTTCCTTTTCTTTTCCTACTATCCTGGTCAAAGGCCCTGGATTTGACAGGAATCTTACCTAAAACTTCCTTGGTGGCTCCTGCCCAATTTCTATCCCTTTAGATTCTAAAATGTTTAATGAACACAAATGACCATGTAAATGAAGAAGACCCTAAGAAGGGGAAGGTTTCTTTTTGGAGAAAGTACAGTATCTCTCCCACAATGATACATCACCCTTCAACTTCCACGTAGAAAGTAGGAGTGGGCTAGGTTCCCAGATATCTAGCAAAGAAAGGGCAAGTCAGCCTCCTCCCCTCCCCCAGCCCACCACACACTTGCCAGGCAGCATTTAAAATGCACTGCAGCATGTTCTTCTTTTCATTTGGAAAGGAAACAAGACTTGACATTCTGTTTCTCCCATTTTATTAAGGAAAGGGGTCATCCTGGGAAGGTGAAGGGTAGTTTCCAAGAGAAAGAAGACTTGTGGGGGAGTGGAGGTGGGGTGGGGGAATGGGCTCATCCCTTCCCAGTAGCCTGCTTCACCCTTTGAAGTGAACAAGCCCAGCTTTCACAGTGAATTATTTTCAGTGAGGTCTCTGCCAGGACTCGGCTTTCCCTGGCTAAGGCAATGCCCAGAAGGACTGAGTGATAGTTCAAGGTCAGACAAGGTGTCCTGACAGGACTGGCCAGTGGAGGTGGTACTAAGACAGCTGGGAGAAAGAGTGGAGAAGGGGGGAAGGGAGAAGGCAGGGCACATGTGGTAAAGCTGAACCTGGAAGTCTCCCTCTCTCTCACTCACACACACACTCCCACAAGAAACACATTCTTTTCTTTCCCTCCCCTCTCTAACTCCCCAAGGCATGTCTATAAATAAACAATAAGACCCCAGCCTGCCAAGGCCCATTATTAACTCTTGCAGTGTTCTGGCTGTAAGTGTCTAAGTCCTCACATGGTTCCTCACTTCATGGTTTGCAAAATGCCTTCCCATTTGTAATCTTCACCTGATTCCTATATCACACACCCTAAAGGCCCTGGAAGCCCTTCCTCATCAGTCCCATACACAGAATTATGGACTTCCCTCCCCCCACACACACATTCTCAAAGTTTACTCAGCCTTAATACTATAAACTTCGGGTCATGCTACTCAAAAAAAGTTGCCTATGATCTTGGATGAAGCATATGTGATGGCTGGTGCGGGCTCCCCATATGTGTCACGCCTCCTGGGCATCGGCCTGACCTCCTCAGTATAGCTGACAACACAGCTCATGACAGCTATGACCTATGGCTGCCTCCTCCACCCCGCCCAAGAAAACTGTGGACCTGCTGAACTGGTCTGCACAGAGTGCTAAGGGAATGAGCCACTTGGAGACGTGCGATTCGTGCACAGGGACCTGCCTGCTCGGAATGTGCTGGTCAAGAGTCCCAACCACGCCAAGATCACAGACTGACAGCAGGCTGGCTCACCTGCTGGACATTGATGAGATGGAGTGTCATGCGGACGGGGGCAAGGTGCCCAAAAGTGGGTGGTGCTGGAGTCCACTCTCCGCCGACAGTTCACCAACCAGAGTGATGTGTAGAATGACGGTGTGACTGCGTGTGAGCTGGTGACTTTTGGAGCCAAACCTTATGACAGGATCCCAGCCTGAGATATCCCTGACCTGCTGGAGAAGAGGGAATAGCTGCTCCAGACCCCCTATCTGCAACATTGATGACTACAGGATCATGGTCAAATGTTTGATGATTGACTCTGAATGTGGGCTTTGGCTCCAGGAGTCGGTGGCCAAGTCCTCCTGCATGGCCAAGGACCCCCAGTGTTTTGTGGTCATCCAGAGTAAGGACTGGGGCCCTGCCAGCCCCTTAGAGAGCACCTTCTACCGATCACTGCTGGAAGATGACAACACGGGGGGCCTAGTAGATGCTGAGGAGTACCTGGTACCCCAGCAAGACTTCTTCAACCAAACCCTGTCCTGGGTGCTGGAGACACAGCCCACTGGAGGCCTCAGAGCTCATCCACCAGGAGTGGCGGCGATGAGCTGATGCTGGAGCCTCTCCCAGGAGGAGCCCTCCGCTGGCACCCTCAGAAAGGGCGGTCTCCGATGCGTTTGATGGCAACTTGGGAACGAAGGTGGCCAAGGGGCTACAGAGCCTTCCTCCCATGACCCCAGCCCTCTACAGCAGTGCAGTGAAGACCCCACAGTACCCCTGTCCCCTGAGATTGATGGCTACATTGCCCCCTGACCTGCGGCCCCCAGCCAGAACACGTGAACGAGTCAGAGGTTTGCCCAAAGACGCCCATCACCCCTAGAGGGCACTCTGCTTCCTCTGCGACCTGCCAGCGCCGCTCTGGGAAAGCCCAAGACTGTCTCCCCGGGAGACGGGGTTGTCAAGGACGTCGTTTACTTCGGGGGTGCTGTGGAGGGCTCTGAGTCCTTGGCACCCCACAGCAGGGCTGTCCCTCAGCCCCAGCCCTGTCCAGCCTTCAGCCCAGCCTTTGACAACCTTTATTACTGGAGCCAAGACCCGTCAGAGCGGGGCTGTCCTCCCGGTACCTTGGAAGGGACCCCTACAGCGGAGAACCCTGAGCCCCTGGGCCTGGACGTGCCAGCGTGAGCCAAAGGGCCAAAGCAGCTCAGACCTTGCTGACCCCTTGGGGAGTGGGGAAAGCCTGACTTATGGCCTATGTTGGGAGGGTTCAGGGAGAGGTTCCTTGGGCCACGTCCAGTGGGGCCTGCCATGCCACAGACTTTCCATTCTACTCCAGTTCCCGGGTGGCTGAGAAGGGCCCTGTCTGGCTGGGAGAGGAGGCAGCGCTGGCAAGGAAGTCCCCATTGACTTGGAGCCCTGCCCCACAGGCTCCAGGGCCCAGTGGATGCCACAGCCAGTCGCACCTGAGGGAGCGGCCCGACCTGGCTGTCTTCTTCCAGAGGCCTGGCGCTGAAGGACTTAAGGAAGCCGGGCCTAGGAGGGGAAGAGACCGGGAGAGAGTGTCCAGAACTAAAGCCATCCATTGAGAGACTGTCCCTGAGTCCTAGCTCCGCCCCCAGGAAGAAGGGAGCAGCGATCGCCCAGATCTAGTCCTGCAGAGACTGGTTTTTGTTGTTGTTCTTACTTATATTTTTTATGTTTAAGGAAAAAAAAAAGCCCTGGCTGGTGAAGCTCAGTGGATTGAGCACTGGCCTGCGAACCAAAGGGTCGCCGGTTCGATTCCCAATCAGGGCACATGCCTGGGTTGTGAGCCAGGTCCCCAGTAGGAGGTGTGTGAGAGGCAACCACACGCTGATGTTTCTCTCCCTCTCTTTCTCCCTCCCTTCCCCTCTTGCTAAAAATAAATAAATAAATATCTTTTAAAATATTATTTAAAAAGAAAAAAAGTTGAAATAAGGTCTCGGGGGAGCATAGGAATTGTGGGAGAGATTTGATCCCTGGGGCTGGGGGAGGGATGCCCCTTCTACACCTACTTTCTCCATCTGCAAATATACTTTTTTCTTGGAGATAGGGAGAAAGTTGCCTATGGTTCAAGCCACATCTATCTTAAGAAATTATTTGCATACCCCTAATAATCAGAGCTACTATCTATGAAAAATGTGCTCTGTTCCAGGTACTGTGGTAAATGCTTTACATGCATGATCTCATTTAAATTTCACAACAATCCCGAGTTGTCAATGTGATGGGGCATTTTATAGATGGGAGGGCTCTGATGTTATGTTACTTGACTGTGCATGCTGAACTTTGAACGCAGGTCTGTGTGACTTGAATGCACATGTCCTCAACCCCTGCCCTGCCCTGAGAGCCTGTTGCTGACAGCCTTTTGTCAGCTAAGATTCCAGGGCACCTACTGGGGGTCTGCTCAGACATCTGGAATGCCAAGATTAATAACCAATTAAACAATGCCTTACTTATCACTTCAACAAACATGCATTTTGCCCACCGGGTATTGTGGATAGAGCAGTAACTAAAACAGACAGGGCCTGCCCTCAGAGCTTGCAGTCCAGTTAGGGGAGGCGGTGCATAAATGAACACAAAATTAAAATACAAGTACCAGTGCACCAAGAAGTTCGAAGAAACACAGAATAAACATGACGTAGTTCTAATTTTTCCAAACACTGTTTTTAGCTGTGCTATGTCAAATGATCTTCTGTCCTCTTTGCTCCCCTTAAAATATCTCAGACAGATTCCATTGCTTCCTGTCACGTTCAGTTTTACTGAAATTCAGTCCAGGCCAAGGCAAACTCCCATCTCGTATCTGATCCAAAGCCTTCTGGCTTCTCAGAGTGGGTAAGACTTGCTGCTGAAGGGGCTTGGCGTGCCACAGCGGGGGGTTGGGCTCTTCCTCTCCACCCTCTACAGCCCACTTCACAGACTCATGTGGCTGGAGTCCCCTCATCCAGACAGTGGCTATCTGGGGTGGGAGCCAGCCACTCAGCTTAGGCCTTTGGACCCATAGGACAGTCAAGCATCCTGCCCTCCGAGCTATGGGAAAGACCTTGCCCCATTGCCATCCTTTCTGGTAGCCCTGCCTTCTCTCTCTGATGTCTTTTTTTCCCCCTGGGACACAAATAGATAACAGCTCAGACAGCAGGACTGCTGCCCAAGCATATGTCCAGCCAGGAAATATGATACTAGTGGTTCCCAAAGCCCGTCCCTCCCCCACCCCACCTCCAGGCTCCTTTCTCTGCCTCAGGGAGAAACTCTCTCTCAGGAACTCTGCTCCTCCCCCAAGCTGACTGAGGATCTCCCAGCCCCTTCTCCAGCTCAGCTCTCTCCTCGTAGACCTGGGGTGGGGGCAGGGTTGATGGCTTTAGAACCAGTTCTGCCTCTTCATCACTAGGTTGGGAGCTCTCTTTAGGAACATGGGGTGCTTAGCACCTTTTTTGTAACCTGTGGGCCTTGGCAGCTGTTCTAAGATGACAGGAAAGGTCTCACTCAACATCCTGTTACAGACAAAATTATAACTGTGAAACATGGGATGAAGGAAAAGAACAGGGTACTATGAGAGGAAACGTCCATGCTCTGGATCTTGGGTTCAAATCTTAGCCCTGCCCCTTACTATGTGCCTTTGGTCAAGTTACTCAACCTCACTGTGCCTCAGCTTCCTTACATGTCAAATGGTCATGATAATAGTACCCACTCTATAGGATTAAATAAGAAAATGTAAGTGAAACTCTTAGCATGGTGCCTGCCATTAATAAATGCTCAGTAAATATAAGTTTTGCGAGAACATGAACTGGGAGATGCAGGCACTTCGCGGGCACTCAGCAACATCTGATGAAATAATGAACGAGGGACACTATCAAGAGCTACCTATCTGAGATTAAGCCACTCTGAGGAGGTGACACCAGCTTTGACATGAAAGATAAGGGGACATCTGCCCGAGAGGGAAGGGAAAGCAAAAGGAACAATGGGATCAGTTGCTTTTTGCCTCCTTAGGGTAAAATTTCTCCCATATCCAATTTAGGCAGATTGGACTCATATCATATTACATACTAGACATAGAAAAGTTTCCTTCAATATTTTAATACAGTATTTACATACAGTCACAAGATGCTAATTCCCTTAAATGAAGACCAAAGGGTGACATAACTGCCAGGTGCTGAGGTCCTCCGGTCCTCTGTGCCCTTCACGGCAGCTCTGACAGCGCAGTCCGCAGCTCCACCACTTTACTGCTGGTGAGGCATCTTCTAGGGGCCCAGCTTCTCCAGGACACGTTGTGTGTCTGGAAAGGACTCGGAGACCAAAGCACTGTCTCTGCCATGTCACCCCAGGACAAGGTCCCTGCGCCTCCACCAGGGGAAGGAAATTACTTTTTGCCCTCCTGTAACTGACAGCATACTGTCCCCACCCCACCTTTTAAGAGACGAATTGGAGGACAGCTGGAACAAAGAACCAGTGTGAGGAAGGGCATGGGAACAAAGACAGGTGGGAAAGACACGGCTGGGTTTGCCCGCCGCAGAGCACACTGGCTGAGAGTTCTCTCTACAGCAGGCATACATGAGGAGCTGACCATCAGGGAACTGAAGGGCTGAGATGGGAAAGAGTGGGTGGAGTTACAGGCTTCTGAGATTCATGGGGCCAGGGCAAGGATGCAATGGGAGGCCCCAGCCCAGCCAGTTCCCATCTCTTCCCACTCTGACCTCACCCTTACACAGCGGACACTCCAGCCCACATGTCTGAGGGCTGTCCATGGGAACTCCTCCACCCCATCTTCCAAAAAGCCACCTCTCGAGACCAAGGGTGCAGCCAGTGGTGTGCGGTCCACCCTCAGGAGGACACCCAGAGGTGGGCTCAGCAGGAGAAACAAACCCAGGGTGCAGGTCCACCATTAGCATAATCTAAAAGAGGGCACATGTGTGGGTTGTGCTGAAAGGCCAGACTTCGGAAATTGAAAAAGCCAACATTGCATTTCACAGCCATTACCACCTTTGAGAAATAAGAGAGCCTTACCTCCTACCATATCTTAGGTCCCAGTGAGTGCCCCATCTGCAGCAGCCTCCTAGGCATGTGACAGCTCAAATAGCATGCCAAGTATGTGCCTCCAACACAAAGCTCTAAGGTCCCAAAGCAATTTTGTGACAATGACAGTTGTCATGAAAATAGTTCAATGTGCACATAGAGAAGTTGTTGTTTGCTACCAAGGTGGTCACTTTGGGGGTTTGTTTCCATTTTTTAAAGTTGCCAGCCAAGACTTTAGTAGCAACAAATTCAAGGCCCTGGCCAGAGGCCATGTCTGATTCCACATGCCCTAAATGGCCAGAGACAGAGTGTCAGCTTCCACAAAGAAAGGAATACATCATAAAACCAGAAGCAGACACACGAACAAGTACTTTACGGTCTAGCAACTAGGGCACATCCAAAGATTAATTCTAAAGGTTGCATATCCAAGAGTGTGAGTAACTGGGTATTTGAGCCCTTGTGCATCTCTGCTGACAGCCGTGTTCAGTTACTGCGAATCTGACCAGCATTATAAATGGCCAGGATAAAGCATCTCCTGAAGGAAGTGGGTGCTGTGACTCATCAGCTCCTCTGACTCAGCAGACTCATGCTGTCATGAGGTGTTAGTACCTAGATCCATGAACAGACCATGAGTGAGGCAAAGGGGCTATGAGAAGCTGTGTCAGCAAATAGCCAGGAGCCCCACCGGCTATCGTTATGACTGCATCCTTTTGTGATACATAGCATCTATATCTTCTGTTGCTGTAAGGGCAACTCTCTGGCACAGCTGCGGCCTGATCATTGTTTCCAGGACTGGTAACTAGATGATATAATCCAGCTGGAACTGACCCCAAGATGGGAGGCTGCCTCCTTCTACCTGGTTTGACGCACTCTCACTGCAGATACACAAGGGCTGAGAGACTGTGCTAGGAATCAGAAAGGCACTTTGGTGCAGGGGCCTATCTTTGTAGGTGGTAGTAGCAACAGGGGGCTTTCCACTCCACAGTTGTCATTTAGAAGGTTAAGGGGACATGTTTATCATGTTAAATAGAACTTCCCCTTCTGTCAGCTAGAACCCTAGGTATGAGCACTAAGAACCCAGGGAATAGCTGGATATACCTTTAATTTTCATTTTTGCAGCAGCAATGAGAACACAAAGGAAACTTTTACTCAACTGGACACGATCTGGCATCTCAGAAGAAGGTTAGTAAAACACATACAAATGAATGGTCCATTGTTGTGAATTCAAACCACATACAAAAGGGCTGGCAGAACAATGCTTTCGAAATTCAGCTGTTCCAAAACAACTTATTATTCTTAAGGCTTATACAGGGTGGGGCAAAAGTAGGTTTACACGTGTTCATATGGAAAATAATATAAGAATTTATAAATAATAACACAAGAATAAACTGTGTTTTGTGTACTCACAACTGTAAACCTACTTTTGCCTCACCTTGTACAAGGAAGAGATCATCCCTATGTACCAAAAAAAAAAATTGAAAACAAAATAAAAGTTTTACATAGAATGCAAATGAGGAAGTTTGTACTTTGCTTATAGGTACTAATAAAACCTGTTTAAATGTTTTATTATAAATATATATATGCATATAACAATATATATATACATGTATATATATGCACAGATACTAGATATTATTTGTGAAATAATATGTATCATGTATATATTAAAAATTTGCTTTAAAATTGTTAGCAATATCTTTGAATCCTTGTCTGTACCCCTTTCCAATTCCCTCCATCTTCCTCCATTAGAACTAGCCACTATGCCCAATTCTACTTATTTTCTTGCTTTCCCTTAGATAGATAGACAGATTTGTTAAAAATCTATATATTCATTTGTGTGTGGTTTTGGACCTTGCATAAATGAATCATACTGCATTTCATGCAACCTGTTTTTGTGCTCAATTTTGTTTGTGAGACTCATTTGTATTGCTAGGGTAGCTGCCATTCATTTTCACTCATGCTTTCTATTCCATTGACATGCAAAAACTTAAGAATCCAGAAGTCAATATTCTGCAGAGAGGACGTGCAGAAAACTGAACCTGACACTCAGCCCATTTCTCACTCAAGGTATTTGCAAATTCTGAAGTTCCAGTATTCCCTTCCTCCATACAATTTTGTGCTTCAGAAGTCAGAAATCCTCTAACCCCAGGCTGGGATAGGGTGGAAGGGTATGAGGATCCTGACTTGTCTGAGCCAATCATAATGTCTCATTCTCCTGTCCAGGGATTGGTTCATGCACTGACATGTGACTTAATCCTGGTAAAACATGGTGGTGGGGGTTGGGAGAGTCTTTGGTAGATGGAGGGATAAGAAGAGGTAATTCACTCATGAAACATGACACAAGAAAGAGATGAGCTTCTACTGGGTGGTGTTGTGTCTCCATATAATACTAGGAAACTCTGGCAGCCATTCTGTAATTAGGAAGCAAGTTAGCACAGGGTTAACCAAAAAGAATGAGAATGAAAAGGGAAAAACATGGAAATACCCTGAGTTTCATGCTACTGAATTAATCAACTTTGAAAACACCCTACCTTAGTACTCGTATTATGAGATTATAACTTTTCTTTATTGTTTAAGCTAGTTGAGTCAAGGGATCATGTCACTTGCAACCTAATGCATCCTCATTAACAAACTCTTACCTACAAAAGATCACAGGCGACAAAAAGAGAAGATAGATTTGTAAAATTAAGAAGTCTATGTTCAGGTTGTGTAGCAGGAAAGAGTATGGGCAGAGGTAGAGGTATTGGGAGAAAAGGTCAGGGGTCCAAGCTATACTACTTCAATAACCTACAGTGAATTCTGGGCCTCTATTTCATCATCTGTTTAAAAAAAAGAAATGGGTGGAGGAATCCTCTGGTTCATATATGACCCTGTTCTCTGACAGTTGAAGACACTTCACACCACTTCATGCAAAGGTCCTTATCCCTGAAATATACTAGAAACACCTAGGAAGGTCTCAAAATTTCCCAAACCTGGGCTACAACTCAGACCAGTGAAATCAGAATCTGAGGGTTCAGGGGAGACCTGCATCTGTAGTTTTTAAAGCTCTCCGGGTAACTCCAATACACAGCCAGGGTTAAGGACCACTGGCTTAGAGGGATCTTCTAAACCCAATGGTGGGTGTCTACTCATTGGCAGAAGGAGGAGAGGGCCAGGGGGTGAGGAGTCAGCAAGACTACACGTGAGGGGCTGTTCTTCACTCAGGATCTCTGCCCTCTAGCAAGTGGGTTCGTTCAGGCCACAGTTCCCAGTAGATGCTGACACACTGCGCACCACCTGGCAATGAAAGCTGAAAAAGAGACTCTCTCTTTGCAGAAGAGACCACCCAAACTTGTGCTCAACTTTTGAGCTTACAGTGGTGCAGATGTGCACAGTTCACTAACCACACTAGGGATGTCCAGCCTTTCGATTTGGAATAAACTAAAAGGAAAGCCATAAATTTAGAAAAGAACAGAGTCCTTCCTTAAATAACTAAATTAAACCTTATATTTTAGGAACAGAATATCATGCCCCTCAAATTCAAGCCACTCCCCCATGTTAAATTTTCAAAGCTGTGTTGTTTCTGCTATTAGGTATCAGGATGTGAAATACGGATGACTCTGATCCATAAGAAACACTTGGGGACCCCCCGCTCTTCAACTAAGCTCCCGTTCAGTCATTCACATGAAGGCTGGGGACAAGCTGGCCTCAGGTCAAGCTGACAAAAGCTGACCAGAGCCGTGCCTGCCTGGAAGGCACTCCCTCTTTAAGACAGGGAGCAGCCACAAAAGAGGATGTGGGGGGGGGGGGGATCTCGGCACTTTAGGAGGAAGTGTGAAGCAAGAGACAAAAAGTCACTCTCTAGCCTGAAGGTCATTTTCCAGCCTGACTCAGCCTGGCATGGGACCTCGAACAAGCCTTTTCCCTGCACTTTTATGAAGGTAGGCATTGGAGTCCCATGGTCTTCAAGGTCACTGTCAGGCTCGAATTTGCTTTTTCTCTGTTCCATGGGAAGATGGTATTCTCCTTCAGCCAACCATCAGCATGAACAGAGAGCCAGAGGAAACAAAATAAGGGTAATGAACTCCGACGCCAGAAAGGTCAGGCAGATCATCTAAGAGAATGAGGCAGTGGGGGGGGGAACGAGACAACATAAGGCAGCATTCTCCATGAGGGACACATGCCTCATCTACAGGGGCAGCTGCTATTCAACTCTAGGGGAATGTCATCATAAAGAAAGATCTGGAATTTTCTGAGGAAAAGAAAATCTAAATTTTTTTAAAATGTAGTTTGCTGATTAACTTTGGCAATAAATTCTGTTTAAAAGAAAGAAAGAAAAGAAAGAGAAGAAGGAAAGAAGGAAGGAAGGAAGGAAGGAAGGAAGGAAGGAAGGAAGGAAGGAAGGAAGGAAGGAAGAAAGAAATAGATAGAAAGAAACCTGTGTCAAACAAAATGCATCTGCAGCCAGATACAGCCTGCAGGCCTATAGTTTACAACTTCTGAAGAAGAGGATGTTATGACAAGATAAAATTTGTTCTTCATAACTTGACTTTTCTAGCAGGTTGGCCACTGATTTCCCCCTACGTTTAAGAGACACTATGCAGAAGCTCTTTCTGGAATGTTAGGCAAGAACTGAAACTACAACTTAGGGGTGCCTAGTCCTGCTGCCTCTTACCCCAAGGAGCTGATCCCACTGGCCCCTCCCGTGCCCCCCGTGCAGCTCCAAGCTTCACCCCTTCAGGAAGGTGCCAAAGCTCAAGAGAGAAGCCATTTCAGCCTTTCCCACACACCCTCTCCTCCCTCATTGTAAAGCTGAGAAGTAGCCCCAAAATAGCCTCAACCCAGAGGGACAATCCCAGTAACTTAAGTCACTGCCCCGGACCCCAGCCCCAGTGATCAGATATTAGGAGGTCACCCACAAGACTGGGACCATGTGAGTACTCTCAGGTGACTTCAATTCCTGACCCAAATTCACCCCGTTATCCTTAAACAAAACAGGAGAATCTCAGTTCATGGTTTCTTATTTAATTAACTACGGCTCTGACAAAGAAAACATACGTAGATGTTATATCAAACACTTTTATTCTTAAAGTGATAAGTTCACTATAGATAGCTATAGGAGAGTGAAATATTTAGAGTAGAAAAAATGTGAGTGCTAGCCAAACTTCAAACACTGTCACAGCAGAGTTATTCCAAAAGCACTTGTTCAAGCATGGCAGCCCACACGTGTTAAAATTAACTGCATTCTCTGAACCCCTCACAGTGGACACGCAGTGACAGAAGCAAACATTCAGGGGCTGCTATCCTTGATCTCACAGAGTGGATTTACGCACGCCTTTATATACATATATATATATATGCCATATATAAACAAATATATTACAAAACATCCAAAACAATTCTTACCCACTTAAAAAAAAAAACACTTGGACTTGAAAGAAATTGGTAAAAAGACTTAAAACATCAAGACGAATATAGGCAAGAAATAGATTGCTACTTTTATGTGCAAGGTACTGGATTCTTGAATGGAGAATCAGTGTCAGCCCTCACTTCCAGCATCACATCGAAAAAGTGTGGTGGAAAAATAAGTCGCCTTCAATATGAAGGGTGTGAGTTGTATGCACCAACAACACTCTCGAAGATACAACAGTATTGCAGGAGGAATGCCAGTATACAGAGCGGACCTTCTCATGAGGCCAAACAATCGTGAGTCATCCGACGGCCCTGCAGATATTTGGGTTAAGCAGCTACCATATTCTGGCTTAATCAAGGCACTGGCAAAGAGCTACCTTTCACGTGATAGAGTCTCTACACGTTGCAAGCATGGGTTTTTTGGTTAAGAAGCATTCTATACTGAGAACGCGAGCGTGATGCCTTAACCACAAACAAGGTCACTTAGAGTGCGAAGCCAGCTGTGCTTCCACTTTCCCCAAATCGTGCTTTTCGAGAAATCGTGTCTGAACAGATCTTGATTCTCTAGAGTTCTGATTCACCGTTCCGCAATACCACCCACCATCCCTGAAGTTGGTTTTGTTTTTCTCCACAAGAACATGTAGGATGGATCTTTTTCTTCCCTCTACAAATGACTTCCCCAGGAGAGCACGGTAAAACCAACTTACAAACAAAATATTCCTACATTGCTCATCAGCAGTTAAGTATCGGACCTCCCACTTCTGCTCGGACCTGAGCTCCAGAGCCTTTGGGAACACTCCACAGACGTTCCTCGTACCATTAACACAGCTTTCCCTGACCACCAACTGCCCTTCTCCAGCCTCTCTATGCTCGGCGTGAAAGTGAGTGAATTGAGAGGGAAGGAGAAATGGCAATGGAAACGTATTCCTTGTACAAAAATGGAGCTCCAGACTGTTACCTGATCCTTCACAGCAAAATTGCACAGCACCATCCACACAGACCCCAACACTAAATTCTCAAGTGGCTATTTTTTTGGAAGCCAGGTCTCTCTCACAAGCTCAAACCTAAGCCTACTGAAGGAAAGTGGCTAAGACTTCCTAATATTGAGCATTATAGACCTAGAATTACACGGGAATATGACAGGTCAAGACCATTCACTAGGTTGCTTCATTCATCGATAAGAGGCCAAGTTCTCCATTCTCCCCCAGCTCTGCCATTCTGGGAAGAACCCGCTGGCCAGCCTTGGGCTGCCAAAGATTGTTGACTCCAACTCAGTCTTGGGGGGCACCCCTTGGAATGCACAGCTCTGGGATGCCGTCTGCGTCTGAACACCATCAGGTTTCCATTGCACATGAACAATTCTATAATTCTGACCCTCGTTGTTGTCCCAGAAGACCTGCCCATTTGCATGGTAAGAAATGCAAAACTCAATTTTTTCCTCAGTTGGAATGACGGAGGGTAAGTCTATGGCAAACGAGAAGGTGTCACTATCTGAGCCACCATACACATTTTTCATGTAGACACAGTCCACATTGGTGTAGTTTTTCCAAGTATCGAAAGTAATGCGGATCTGAACCTTCTTCTCAAAGCTCACGTTTTTTACCTTCACAGTCCCAGTCACTGTTCGCTCTTGAAGAGAGCAGTTCTCCAGACACACAAAGTTCTTCTGAAAGTGGCTCCGAAAACTTAAGTAATCAGTTGAAGGCTGAGGGAAGTCTAAAATCAAGTTTTTCTCCTCGTGGAGTTTTAAGCCAGAGGACAGATCATTGAGGTCCAGGAGATCAAACTGGAGATCCCACGCTGGATCTTCTGGGAGGTCAGAGAAGACGTGGATGGCAGTGAGGGAGAGGCCCTTGGAATCTGCAAACACAACCCGTTTCTTGGCTTGGTTGTGTGAACTCTTCCAATCATTCTGTGACTTGGCTTCCTGTTTTATATTGAGACACGGTTTCAGAGGCTTTAATTTGTTGACAAAATTTCTTCGTTGGAAGTCATCGTAAGGGCCCAGGAAACTCTTCAGAGGCGGCGAATGAGCCAAGCAGAGCCTCATGGCCACATCCACCGGCATGACAGAACTTGTCAAAGGCCGTGGATCTAACACCTGGATCATTCTGGAATACAAGAAGAAGGGTGGTTATCACCTGGATCTGGAATACTCTTCCCCAGTCCCAAATACATGCATACTATTTTTTGTATTGACTAAATTATTGCCTACACAGTTGAGTATCAGGGAGGTACTATCGTATGTAATAAAAGAAAAGAACCCTATGATCAAATCTGCATTCTATGTTTGGTTCTACCCTTAACTGGCCACAAGGCCATGGGTTAACTGCTTAAAACACTTGGGGGTCTCAGTTTCTTCATCTGAGAAATAAAAGGGTCGGATGAGGTGATCTTTAGTATACCTCTGAAAACCACTGACTCTGTTCTGGACCAGTGGTTCTCAAACCTGTCTGGCCACAATGGCCTAGGGAGTTGGTTTTCTTTCTTTAGCTTTAATGCAGATTCCTGGGACTTAAGAGTTACTGAGGCCAAACCTCTGGGGGTGGCGACAAGGAGTTACATGTGTTCTTAAAGCTTCCAGTGATGCTAAGGCCCAGAAAGGTTCTGGAGCCGTGAGACTGGCTACTTTCCTGATTTTGCTATTGAATTGATTACATGTTTCTGTAAAGGTAACATGCCTGAAGAAAAAAAAAAAAGTAGAAATAGGAATTCTCATAGAATAGTTTTGAGATTTTGAGGGCTGGAAAGAGTGAAGTCAGAGAATTATCTCTGCATTTTGATTATCATGCTCTTTTTCATAACAGACTGAAATGCAACCCAGCAATGCATGCACTTAAAAACTTTACATAATCTGTGGTTTTAGCAGAAAGACACCCATGAAGAGTACACATTTAAGTTGAAAAAGCTGATTTACTGAAATTGAACTATTTTAATATATTATTTATATGAACTTGTAAATACTGAAAAACTTAATAGGAAAAACCCCCAAAAGTTCATTATCTCTGGGTGCTAGGATTGTAGGTGATCTATTTTTTTCTTTGTACTTTTTTGGCATTTTCTAATGTTTGGGCAATAGATATTTATAACTAGAAAGACAATAAATCTATTTAAAAATGTAAACACAACTATGCTCAGCAATATTAAATTAAGAAGTGTCCATCAAGGAGGATTTTTTCCTGGCCCGTGGCCCTCAGCACACATTGCCAAGCTAATGGACTCTTCTCCCTATCCTAGCCTTACAGATAAGAGGTGTTTTGTGGATACTGTACATGACATTACTCAGTAACTCTTCACAGCAGCTCTAAGCACATAGGTTTCATCACAAAATGGATAGTTTAAAAAAAAACACTCGCAGAATTTACTTTATTAGTCCTGGAATTTTTCTGGAAGAACTACAAACTTAGAACAAACAAATGAAAGGTAAAGCTATATTTGGGGGTCTAATAATAATTAACAGGAAGGATTTTGAGAACTCAATTTTGTCTGAGGAAGCCACTGAAAAGTTTTGTGCGGAGGCTTGCTTTGTATTTTTACTTTTTGCACTTATAGAAAGACAGTTTTAGAATTTAGTGATTTCCCTGGAATTTTAAATCCTGGCCAAGAGTTCAAAAATCATCATTTGCTCAAACCCAAGTTTGAGTTTGCTAAGACAAACCGTGATGCGAAGAGTGGAGAGGGCCGAATGGATGCAAACTTCGTTTTCTCCCCAAGCTAAACTACCCAACCAGCACTGAGTGCCATTCCCTCAAGTTACCAGTCCTTGGGGCCTTTGTGCAGGACCCAGAGTTAACAGTGAGAATCCATGAGGGATTCAGAACTAAAGCTGACGGTCCTGAAGACAGTTTTTGGTTTAAGATGCGGGTTATTAAATCAGCTCTGCCTAATGAGCACAGGGCAAATCTCCACACTTCGAGACCTCTGCCTGCTAGATGCGACTCAGCAGTGGGTCAGCTTGCCCTCCCGTGGGGTCTGCCTTTGCAGAGAGGACAGACGGGAAAGGAAGCCCAACCTCCCCGCAGCTGCACGCACCCCTCTGCTCCCGGGCGGAGAGTCCGCAGTGAACCTACCTGGTGCAGCTCATCAGGCAGAGAGGCGGCGACCGACCGAGAGAGCTGGCGCCAGCTACTAGCGCAAGTTCGCACCGGTTCCCAGCTGTCCCCGCTGGGCGGTAGCTCCGGCGGATTGCGGGTGCGGCGCGGGAGAGGCCCCTTATCTGCTCCCGACCACGTGACCCGATCCCTCGACCAACCAGCGCCCAGCTGGGGCGCGAGCCCTCTCCGGGAGTACGTGACCGCCGTGGTGCTGGACTTGCTGGGTGCGGGCGGGGAGCGGAGGGTGTCACCGGCTGGACGGGGCGAGCCCGGGGCGAGGGGGCTGCGCCGTTCCGCACGTCGTGGGTGCTGGCGAAGGGAGGGCGTCGCAAACCTCGCCCGGGCCGGGCGCCAGCTCAGCGCGGCTGCTGGGAAGGAAATGCCTTGAGAGTCTTGTCTGTGCACGGTTAAACCTGGACACAGACAGCTGTGACTCCTTCCCCGTGTATATATTATTTGGAATGTTTATTTTGATCGTGTTAGGTGCATCTGCGCGTCTTCTTCCTCACCTCAGCCAGAGCGAGAAGTTGGCTGCACAGATTTTGATTAGGGTGTGTCCACAAACGCACCTCGCTGGTAGGCTGGAGGCTGCCAGGGATTAACTGTCCTCTTACAAATGTTGTTAATAAAGCCTGCTGGCCCCATAAAAGTGAGGTGGCATTTAACTAAAAGGCACTTGGTATTTCGATCCAGTCTTCAGTTTTTCTCCCTGGTACAGAAAACTAAAGCCAGGAACGAAATGGCTTTCTCGCTCCCACGGCCGGTCAGCCGCAGAGCCAGTCACCAACCCAAATCCCTCGACTCCATTCTGACGTCCTCTGGCAGAGATGTGGAAGCCAAAATGTTAAAATATTACACTGTAAGTTTCATGACTCTCCGAGCCAGTTATTTTCACTGCGGTTTCATTATGTTATTTAGTTTGGGTGTTTTTAGACCATCAATTACAACCATAAAATTTCTAAATCGAGTATGAATTATTTTATAAAACCCAGGTCCTCTATGAACTTGAATATCCAGGAGTCAATTAAAAAGTACAAAATTCCTTGTGTCTTTTAAACAACGGTCAAACGTGGGATTGTTAAAGTGGAGTGATGAGAATGAAGGAAAAGAAATACGTGCTGGTATCACTGGGAAGATACTTAACGCCGGGGCTGCAGCTGTGCAATCAAACACAGCCCCTCAGCCCAACCAGAACTAACGCAAAAAAAGGACTAGTCTCTGGGTCGACACTTACCAGCTGCACGAACCTAGGCAAGTTCCAGCCTCAATTTCCTCCTGTACAGTGGGGACAGTAAAGGTGCTCTGAGGATTACATAAGATTGTGCAAGGACAAAACTCAGCCCAGTGCCCAGCACGTGTGTTCAGCCCACGTTAGTTCTGGTCAGTATTCCATTCTTCAGTAGTAGTTTTCGCTGCTACCCTGGGAGGCCAGACCCTGAGCTAAGGTATTGATAATAGCTAGTGATAAAACGGTGTGCCAAACACAGTGCTGTATGTCTTATCTATGCAATTCTCACAACAGCCCTAACTGGTGTGTGCTACTATTAGTCCCATTTTAAAGATAAAGTAACCGAGTCGCTTCAAGGTCAAAGCCTGCCCAGGACCTCACAGGTGGAGCTGGGACTAAAATCTAGCTGATGCCGGGGCATCAAGCACTGTATCACACAGTCTTGCTTTAATTAAACGTCAACAACTGGAATGGTAAGGGTGGAAGGTACCTTAGGTACCATTGGCATCAGAGTCTTTATTTCACAGAGGAGATATCTAAAACTCAGAGAAGCTGTGCTGCTTGCCAGGGACTGGTTAGGTCAGAGCAAAAATTAAAACACTGGGTAGAATTTGCTCCTCCATTCATGATCACACGTTGAGCTTTAAAAACTGGATGTTACCAATTCAAGGTACGGAGAAACATAAAATAATAAGAACACATTGCAATCCTATTTGGGGGGAAAGATATGCATACAGAGAAAATAAATCGTGTTCCACCAAAATACTAACAGTGCTTATTTTTTGAGGCTGAGATTCGGTAATTAACAATTGCTTCTTTGTATTTTTAAATTTTTCTACACTGAACATGGATTTCTGTAATTAAGAAATCACTTTTAAAGGGTATCTAAACTTTCAGATTCATTGAACACATATAGTCTTCTTATTAGTGTTACTTCCACAGTCCTGAGCCTGCTGGTTGCCTTTCATGCGGCTTTCTCTCCTGCCCCCTGGTGCCGACTGATGCCATAAAACCACTCTCTCCCAACTCAACGGAGATCAGCCAACAGGGCTGTCTCCTGAGAGGCACCAACACCCGATAAACCTGTAAACTGGACCATCCAGTCCCTCGTGTCTTTTCCCCCCAGCTTTATTGAGATCTAATTGACATAGAACATTGTTTAACTTTAAGGTATGCAATGTGTTGATTTGATACACATAGATATTGTAAAATGATTCATACCAGACGGTCACCTAACACCGCCATCATGTCACATTGTTCCCTTTTTATGGTGACAACATTTATGTTCTACTCTCTTAGCCATTTTCACGTATATAATACAGTATTATTAACATAATTGTATATTAGATCCCCAAACATTTGTACTCTTTGACCAACATTTGCCCATGACCTCCACTCCCCACCACCAGTCCCTGGTAACCACTATTTTACTGTTTCTATAAGTCCAGCTTTTTCGGATTCCACATATAAGTGAGATCATACAGAATTTGCCTTTTTCCACCCGACTTATTTCACGTAGCATAATCAGGCCCCACCCTTGTCTCTTTCCTGGCTGTCACCACCATCCATTATGGGATGAGAGAAATTGGGATGAAATCAGTGTTCTTAGGAGTTGCACCAGTGAAAAGTGGGTTGGAACTTGTAGGGAGCTTTATTGCTATTCATAGGCATTCTCCAGCTGCAGTTTGGCGTTGCTGTGTCCGACCCACCTTAATAAATGGACTAGTGAGGCCTTATTGATCTGTGCAGTGTTCTCAGCCATGCCAGGGGTTACGAGGACCATAAATCACAGCCCTTTGATCTTAAGAATGTTATCATCTTTACTAGAAGAAAAAGTTTAAATTCACGAAATACCCAAGGAACATTTTAAAGAGCTGCTAAGCAAGGGGCTGATGGATGCCTGGCCCTTACAGCGTTTGCAGGGATTCCAGGGGTAAGTTTCCAAGGATATGCCCGGGGGGACACACCCCGGGGCCTTCCCGAGTTGCCAACTCATTTTCTACACCCTTGCCTTTTTTCCAGTGCCCAATCAAGAAAGTGTTTGAGAATTCAACCTGCTAGTTATTTACATTAAATTGTCAGTACTTTAACCACGATTAGTAGTAGCAGGATAACTTCATAACTGAGCTTCACGCCCCACAGTGTAGAGTCGGTGAGGTTGAAAAGTGCTCATTTTGATGAAAAGGACTGGGATTTCTATTTTTGAGAGCACAGAGGAGCCAGCTCACAAGTCTCAGTGAATAGTAAGTTTCTACACTAATTTCTTCTTCCTGTGTTGGCCCTGTTGCATGGGAATACAGTATCATGGAGGGAGTGTAATTTACACACACACACACACACACACTGCTTACTTTGGGTCAGGCACTGTTGTAAGCACTTTACAAATATGAACTCATGTAATATTCATAAAAATCCTGTGAGGTAGAAACCGTAATGACTATCCCCACTCTACAGAAGAGGAAACCGAGGTCATCCTTGGGAGTTTAAGTAACTTGTACGAGGTCGCACAGCGAACAGACAGCAGGACCACATTCCGAACTCCTCTGGCGTCCACGCTCCAAGTGTGAGCTGCTCTGGAACAGACAAGCACCACACTGGCACCTTCCAAAACTCGAAGGAAACTCTGCAGAAGCTCAGAGAAATTCAGAAAGGGGAGGGCTTTCTGTGGAACATCTATGGAAGCTTCAAAGAGGAAGTGAAACTTGGGAAGGCCAGGAAAATTAAAAGAATGCAACTATGCTGGAGTATCATCTTTAGGGCATTTAGGTGATAAGAAGTCCAGCAATAGGACCCAGTCAACGAGAGAGCGAAATCAGAATTGAAATGGCGCAGCCCACCATTCTTTTCCGAGGACATAATCTCAGAGGGCAAGAGAAGAAATTAAAAGTGCTGCTGAGTAGACTATGCTCTTAATCATTCAGTTTGCAGAGAGGGAATTTTCAAGTGTAATTTTCACTGCCTGAAGTTTTTTC